>SRQL01000400.1:0-25600 GCA_018360575.1 Claviceps sp. LM454 group G7
CGCCCCCCCATCGGAAGAGGTCAGTCTGCGATTTTGTGAACAGGAGAAGCAATGGAAGAGATCTTTCTATTTGCAGAGATACTTACCCAATTTACCGGTGTAGAAGACATCTGCGCCTTGGTTGGCGATGGTTTCAAGTGTGCTGCGAGATACACACTGCGTCAGTAACGGAGCATCTTGGATGCTGCAACCTATGTTTGGGTGAAGCACTACGTCGCAACATACTCGGCGTAACGCTTTCGGGTCATAATCTCGCCGACTTGTACGAGGCGTCCTTTTATGTCTTTCTGTCAGTCTCGAGTGTTCATTTATCGAACGAGAAGTTGACTACAGCGATGCCATGTAAAAGATGAAAGAGGCAAAGTCTAAAACAGAGGCAGTGACAACAGAGACGCACCTTTTGGAGCAAAGTCTTGTGCCCAATTTGGGTCCTCGACTAGGAAATTCCTGGGCTGGCCCCTGACCGTGTTGTTTATGTATCGGATAAGATCCTCAGAGACTAGAATGCAAGGCAACTTCAATTAGCCACCGCGAAAGATGCAGGTCCTTGAGATCAAAGTATACCTCTGATCAATTCTTCTTATGTCCACATACCTCTGAAGCCATCTCTGGCGACATGGATGGCTCCTTGCATGACGGCCTTCCAAGGTAATGCCTAAGATCCCCGCAAGGAAGCAAACCCCCAAGAAACCATGAGTCGTTGAAACAACAATGACTGAAAACACGTGCTGAACGTACCCCGTATTTCTTATGTATATATTCCAAGCCGCGCACCTCGCTTGGCACGCCAACGGCCAAACCGCCGTACACACTGCCGGCCACGTTGCCCTGGAACATGTCTTCAGACGCCGCCTCCCCAGCCGCCTCTCGAAAGTCAATGGCCTCGTAGCTGCCGTTGGCGTCGCGGACCAAAGCAAAGCCGCCTCCACCGATTCCAGAGTGGTACATGCCTATAACGCCCACGCAGAACGTTGCGCCAACCAGGGCATCTGCGGCGTTGCCCTATATGCGCGCGCCGCTTGTTTAGCGACAGGATCACGTCGACGAAGTCAAGAGAAGCAGTAAAGGTTTGGGTCCAGTGCCAACATACCCCTCGGGCAAGCAGGTCCTTCCCTATGGTGCTACATTCCAAGCTCTCGGTGGCAATGGCACCGCTGGTTGCCTCGGTGGTCGGGCCAAGGACTTTTTCTGCAGCGGGTCGGGCGTGGGAGAGGACGCCATGAAGAGATGTGGCCAGCAGGAGCTTGACGATGGGATGGGCGAGTAATCCTGTGCGAGGAGCGAATCAGTAATAGCCACGGCAGTTGAATGTAGGAATTGTCACTCAACTCGTCATGATTCCGGGGGTCGCCAACTGCGGCAGCCACAAGACTCGCAGAAGTTGTAACGGGAATAGAGTCGAGATATCCGGATCGTCGGAATTGTACCTACGGAGTATATTCGCGGAACTCCGAACCCCGCAGAAACAGAGCTCTCGGCAGGCACTAGTGCCCAAACTGGTAAGCGTCACGGGTATCCGTGCACCTAGCCGAGGGTCCCCAGCTAGCCAATGGCATGGCGCGTGTTTCTGCACCTGGTAAGCAGATCCACCGGCCAGCCCAACTTTTTTTCTTTGTCTACACGGCGGACTAAACACTGCACGACTCTACACGATCCTTTTGCTGGCCTTATAGTTGTCGTTTCCTGGTCGAACAACAGACAGGAAGGTAATACGACGTTCCGATATCGCCGTCAAAGCTCCTACGTAGCGAATTGAGCACTTGTTACCCTGCGGCGCCGTCTTCTGCATCTCTCACCCCGCCATCCATTCCTCACTTCTTCAGCAGATGAGAGCCTGGTCCAGCCTTGCTCGACATTTCCTGCTTTCGCGGCCTGTCTTCAGGATGGCTTCGACACAAGGTGTGCCTGCCGCCGCGGCTGCTTCTATGTCCTCCGCTTCCGCTTGCGCGGCACAAGCACCGACTTCGGGTCAACCGACACAAAATGGTCGCGGCCCCAAGCGTCCTCACAACTCCCACGGTAACGACAACCAGGGCGCACGAAAGTGGAAGCAAAAACGAACGAAGCGCGAAAAGAATATCACGGAGGGATCTTCGGAAGACGTACTTCGTCACGACATCGAGGCGTTGTTGGCATCCAAGGGCATTAATACGACTGCTGATGACGGGGCCTCGCCATCCGCGGACGAAAGCGCGTCTCCTCTCCCCGAACAGGGCACGGAAATAGAAGTCGACGTCCTCGAGCTGTCTTCCACTGGCGATGGCCTCGCCATGCAACCTGGCTCCCATCAGGTCTACGTCGTACCCTTCACAGTGCCCGGCGACGTGGCCCGCATCAAGGTCTACCGTCACCTGCCGCACGAGGGCCACAGCGCCGCCGACTTTGTCTCCATTGTCAAACCCTCTCAGCTGCGCGATGACGCCCGCATCCAGTGCAAGTACTTTGCCTCGTGTGGCGGCTGTCAGTTCCAGATGCTCAGTTACGATGAGCAGCTACGACACAAGAAGCGCATCGTCGAAAGAGCCTACCGCAACTTCGCCGGCCTGCCCGCCGAGCTGGTCCCTAGCGTACACGATACCATCGGTAGCCCCCTCCAGTATGGGTATCGCACCAAGCTGACGCCGCACTTTGACGGGCCTCCCGGGTTCAGACCCAGCAGGAGAGGCCGTCCGCGCACAGCGTTCGAGAGCTGTCCCGACATAGGCTTCATGAAGAAGGGCCAGCGCAAGGTCCTCGATATTGAGGACTGCCCTATCGGGACGTCGGCTGTGCGGCTAGGCATGGGTCGCGAGAGAGAGCGCATGAGCCGTGAGTTTGGCGACTACCAGCGCGGCGCGACCATTCTCCTGCGCGAGAACACTCTCCGACACAAGCAACAGCAGCAAGAAGAGCCTCCGCAGCAAGATCAGCTTCCTCCCTACACCGTCCGCACTGAGGGCGACGGCTTCGTCGATATCAAGTCCTGCGAGACAGACTCCAAGACCACCACAACAGAATACATTGACAACTTTATTTTCACCAACCCCGCCGGCTCCTTTTTCCAAAACAACAATTCTATCCTGCCCAAATTCACAGCCTACGTCCGCGACCATATTCTACCACCCTCGTCATCATCCTCTCCCTCCGCCGCCACCCCCGCAGCAACAACACCACCGATCAAGTACCTCATTGACGCTTACTCTGGCTCCGGCCTCTTCACAATCACCCTCTCCGCCATGTTCCAGCACTCCACTGGCATAGACATTGCCGCCGACTCCATCGCCTCGGCGCGTCAAAACGCTTCCCTCAACGGCCTCGGCCCCGACCGCTGCGAGTTCCTCGCCGCCGATGCCAACCAGCTGTTCAAGTCGGTCAAGTACTCCGCCGACGAGACCGTCGTGGTCCTCGATCCACCCCGTAAGGGCTGCGACGACGACTTCCTCGGCCAGTTGCGGAACTTCGGGCCCCGGCGCATCTTATACGTGAGCTGTAATGTGCATACGCAGGCGCGCGATGTGGGTGTGCTGGTGCGGGGAGAGGGCAAGGGGGCAAGTTACGAACTTGAGAGTCTGGTGGGATTTGATTTTTTCCCGCAGACGGGGCATGTGGAGGGAGTAGCGATCTTGAATAGATGTGTTGATGAGGAAGACAAGTTGTGAGGGACTGAAGAGCTTTAGCAGTTCATCCCAGAAAGCCGTTTTTACTTAGCATAATTGCGTGTGTAGGTGCTATGACTTGGTTTAAGCGCTACGTTACAAATAGGCCATCTCGCGGACATAAAATACATATCACGTACTTCCGCTCTTTCGCGGCGCGCTTTCCCCGCCACTTTCACTTTACCAATTTCGAGGCGCGAGATTTCTGATACCAGGCATCGGATAGTACCGCCGATCAGTGTAGTTCACCAACCCCGTGTTCTAGTATATGTACATACCTTGTGTCGTGAAATCTAATGAAGTCCCCGCCACATTGATCCGACGTGGATTAGATGGCACGCCTTCAGAGGTTAACAGGAGCACCGATAACCCGACAGTGACCCTGGCTAGAGAGAATACATCTGTTGAGCATGGATTCGACCTAGCCTTGAAGAATTCGTGTAGATGAACGAGCCAACACTAGACGAGCACACCAATGCTATACAACACAGTCATTTGATTCAGTTACTCGTGAGTCGTATGTATTGTATTCACAGCCGCATTATCTACAGAGTCGGCCAAGAAAAAGAACACACATCATAGGGGCTCATAGGGGCAACAAGCACGCAAAGCGCTCTTCTGTGTCCAACGTCTAACGAAGAAAAAAAAGGGGGATAGATAGGATGATGGAAAAAAGGATATAAAGATGGAGAAGTAGGAAGAAACCCCAAGAAAAGACAGCATCCCCCCCAACAAAAAAAAACCGCTACTCTCGTCCAAGAACACCCTTCAGCGCCTCCGCCGCAATCTGCACCACCTCAGGCTGCCGACTCTGCTTCAAACACTCTTTTAGTGCCTCCACGCCCTCCTCCGCTATGACCTTCTCGCGGGCCAACTGCCCAGCCTCGCCCTCTGCCATGACGAGGTTATAGATGATCACGACGCCGCGGTGCCTCAGCCCGGGATGTGGGTCGTTGCACAGGCCCAGGATGACCTTCACGGCGCGTGGCCGCTGGGTCACATACCGGACCACGGGTTCGAAGCTCGTGATGGTGGCGAGTGCTCCGCCTGCGGCGCTCCTCGTGGCCTCGTCTTCGGCGTCGGCCAGCGCGAGGAGGATGTGGAGGCGTGCGCCGGCCTTGGGGCTACCGTCTGCGTAGAGGGCGATGCCTTCGGGGGACTGCATCAGATTGCATACTAGTTCGGCGGCGGCTTTCGAAACGAGGGTGTTGGAGGAGAGGAGCTGTTCTTCAATGTGTGACCAGGCGAGGCGGATCATGCTGCTGCGGGTGCTTTCGTCGTCCATCGAAGCTAGGTTGGTCAAGGCCATGAGGGACTCGAACGTGGGGAGGAGATCCCGCGTCTCGGCGGCCGGATCGGGCGGCAGGATGAACACTAGGGGACGGATGGCGGCGTTGACGGGATTCGAGCGGTTGCCGCCAAAGACGAGTGCTGGATTTGTGCTGATGAGGATGCGGGCCAGTGCTTGTGCGGCAGTTCGCTTGTTGGCGGTGTCTGTTTCGGGAACAGATGCCCAGCCGACGAGGAGTAGTTTGACGGCGCCCTGCTGCGCGAGCGGCCCGCGGAGTGATTTCGTAACGGCCATGGAGTGGATGATGGAGATGATGAGGCCAAGCGAAGCGGGGGATCCGTTTTTGCTGTGCGTCACCAATACGGGGATGATGCCTGCTTTGAAGACTGCCTGGCAGCGCTCTGCGACATGTTGGTCGTCATCTAGGATATCTGGTCCGGCCATTTTCCCTGCGGCGTCGGCGTATGCTTTCAGCTGGCTCATCTTCTGCTGTTCGTCCGTGAGCGCTGGTCGATAGCGCGTGAGGTTAACAAAGATGCTCAGCGCGCCGTAGGTCGTGGGTGATCTTGGTTGGGCAGAGGTCAGGGTTTCGACTAGTTTTTTGAGCAGTGGCCCGTTGCCAGCGATGCTCTCTTTTATTTTGGGTTGAATGGAAGCATAGGCAAGGCCTTCGACAGAGTGTTGGGGGTCGGTGCTGTGATCCTGCTCGTCTTGTCGTAATATCATTTTCGTAAACAGATCGGATAACTCTTCAATGCTGGCGCTAGCTGTTTCGATCCTCGACTTGTTGGGGTCGGTTTCCGATGCGCTAGAAGGAACTGCCTTGAGTCTAAAGTCAGTTTCTTTGTTAATAATCGATTACTTTCACGCACAGGGTATATGTGTAAACGTATGAGTGTGTACATGCATAAATAAAGCATGCATGATCACATATAAAGGGGGCAAATGAAGAAAACGTACCTTGAGCTTGGCGAGTATGACAGCAGCCAAATGCTGAACTTGTTCCGAATGCCGCCTCATCGAAATAGAGCCGCCCTCGCCCTGCACCTGCGGCAGCCGGTGAGGCCCGGCTGTCACGCCCGTGGGATCCTGATCAACCACTTCCTCCAGCCACTCGACGCAGTACTTTTGCACGGCGTCCCGACACAACGAGTTCATGCACGCTGCGTTCAACATCTCCAGGCACGCCGTTTCGACCTTTCGACTCTTCCATTCCCTCCGCATGAGATGCCCGAGCGTACTCAGAAAGCCCTCGCTCAGGAATAATTGGGCCGTGAGGTCCGGCACAATCGGAAACGTGGCGGCCGCTACGCAGAAGGCGACGATATAGTCGTCGTAGGTACCGCGCTGGACGCGCTCGAAAAAGAAAGCCGACAGATTTCGTGATCCCTCGTCGCCGGCAGCTTTCAGATACGCAGACGTTGTGAAGGTCGCATGCCCGCGAACAATGTCGGGCTGTCGCATGTCCAGGTAACATAGGACTGTGTCGACGCAGTCGCTGTCAATGACGCTACATATCGACTTGTACGACTTGTCTGTTTGCTGCGCTTCGGCGTCATCGGTCAAAAGCTTGGTGAGCTCGTCTAACTCCCGGCAAGTAGACTTGTCCTCCTGCCCGCCTTCCATCAAGCGGGCAAACACGAGAAGGGTCTGGTCCTCGAGTGAGGCAGCCGGAGCCACGCCTTGCAGCGTTTCCGACATAATTCGACCCGTGCTTCACTGCTACACAGAGGGTGAGAGAGGGCGTCGGATGGCCAATCTTTATTGATTGAGGCAGCAATGACGAGACTCCCACGTGAGAGATTGCTTCGTACAGAGCCCGAAGACGGACGGGGCGATGCTAGACGATGGAGTGACGCAGCGTTGATGTTGCATGCGCGAATCGCGAAGCTTGTGTCAACAGCGCAAACACCAGGATAAGAAACTCAGTATAGAATGAGATCTTTTGTTGAGCTTTGTTGTGTGAATGGAACTGATGGGATTAATGGACGCGATGCCACTCTCCGAAACCCGGCCAAGAATCGGACTCGTCGAGCCGCCATGTTGAAACGGTAAAAGCTGGTTTTGTCGCTTGGCTTTGTCCACCCAACGGCTTGCCCCGCTGCGCAGTGCGGAAGGCCAGAAGGCTCAGAAGCCAAGTTCCCCGTCTGATCTGACTCTGATAAGGCGATAACTTAGATTGTACATACTCCGTATAACAATGTACATATGTAGGTACCGCGCCAGATCGCAAGCCTTAATCACGTGCTACCGAACGCTCCACGCTAAAAGCCCATGTCGGCCCGTCCAGATACATGTATGTACATATGTACCTATGTACCTAGGTAATGTAGGTACAATGTACATACATACATAAGTGACGATCTGCTTCTTCTCGTGATGCTTTCACTGCTCAGGACCGCTCTTCTCAAGCAAGCTGCCACGCAAGACCGGCGCAGCGATTCCGCCCAGAGCAGCGTAGAAAGCTTTTCTTTAGCCCCTCAAAGCTTCCTTGATTTCACTGGCTTTTTCCGATCAATCCCAGTCTGCTGCGACACGCGCGAAGGCGGGCTCTGGCACATGCTACCTCTAAGGAGCTCACGCCCAGCTTCCTCGCCTGAATATATTCCGAGCCTAGAGGGCATCCTGCCTCTACGAAGCAAAGAATAGCATCTCTCCCCCTCATGCTACCATTTGAATTCCAAAACTCGACTCACCCACCCAAGACCTTTTAAGCCCCGTCTTTGGCCTCGTGGCCGCATCCGACGACAACCCCAGCGCCGTCCACCATGGACGCCGTCGACGTCTCCGAGCACTACGAGGTCACTGCCGCCGAAGAAACGCCCTCCCTTCTCTCCATCATCATTGACACGAACCCGCGTGCTTGGGCTGCCCTAGATGGCCAACTGCCCCTCTCCAAAGCCATCGCGAACATCCTCGTCTTCGTCAACGCCCACCTCGCTTTCAGCAACGCCAACCAAGTCGCCGTTGTAGCCGCCCACGTCAATCGTGCCATATGGCTCTATCCTACACCTCCTCAACCCCAAACACAACCGATCTCTACCGCTGATCATGTCTCTGCCAACGATCCCGCCGCAGATGCTCCCTCTCGCGCCTCAGCAGCAAACAAGTACCCCCAGTTCGCGCAAATCGAAACCACCATACTCTCATCCCTACAGCGCCTCATCGCCGAAACAACACCACAGGACCTCGAGTCCACCACAACACAACTCTCCGGCGCCTTAACACTAGCTCTCTGCCACATCAACAAAACCTCTCAGGCGCTCAGCGGCTCATCCTCCTCCGACAGCAACCCCCTCGCCTCCCGCATGAGCAGCGCCACCGCTCCCCCACCACCCATAAAAGCACGCATCCTCGTCCTCTCCGTCTCCGACTCCGAACCCTCCCAATACATACCCACCATGAACGCCGTCTTCGCAGCCTCCCACGCCCAAGTCGCCATCGATACCCTCTCCCTCTGCGGAGACTCCACATTCCTCCAACAAGCATGCTTCAACACCAACGGCACCTTCCTCGTGGCCTCCAACCCACAAGGCCTCCTCACGTACCTCATGTTCGGTCTTATCGCCGACACGGAAGCTCGGCAATCCTTCATCACGCCCACGCACGATACCATAGATTTCCGAGCCGCTTGTTTTTGCCACGGAAAAGTCGTGGATATGGGCTTCGTGTGCTCCATCTGTCTTAGTATCTTTTGTGAGGTACCTCCTCAAGCGGAGTGCTTGACGTGTGGGACGCAGCTGGCTCTAGGGAACTATGGCTCAAAACCGGCGGTTGTGTCGAGGAAGAGGCGAAGGAAGGTGAAGAGGGTGACGAATGGGGGGAGTGGGCGGGAGGATACGGGTAGTGCGACTGGGACTCCACGGCCGTGAGGGGGGGCATGATCGGGATGACACCTTAGCTGCGCTGGACAGGATACTGTGCGCTTGGACTATACCGTGGTTTCTTGATATAAACCTTTTATGATTCTTCTGCGGCTCCCATGTAATTCATAGTCTTCACCTATGTTGCGATGGGGGATTACGACTTGGGCACAGAAGGATAACACTCTCACTCTCAACCTTCACCCCCTGGCCCCGCAGCCCCCTCATCTTCCATCGAGCCTGGCATATGCAATTCACTCAGTCAGGATGGCAATACCTGCTTAGGCTATTTCTTTCTTTCTGTTTCTGTCACAGGTCAACGGTGGACATACAGGCGTTATTGGAAATATACATCATTGTGATGATTCATGTCAAATAGCGGGTGAAAGATTTCGGTTTCAAAAAACTGCAGTTAGAACAAGACAGCCAATTCGGCAGCTTTGATTCATGTTAGAGGCAATGATATTTGTTCGTCTAGGACAAGTGCGGTAACTATGAGTGATTGAACTTAGGTTGAAGCATAGAGAAGGAAGGTTCAGCTGGCAATTTTCTGGCCCAAACTGCCGCGTATGCGATGCCAGCCACATTTCACATACCAGCTCGTGAGCGGGAAAGATCTCTTCGATACCCCCATGCCAATGTGTTCAACGCTGTCAGGAGATGCGTATCTTGCGGCCACCCTTGGCGATTTGAGCACCGTCTGGAAGGCGAGACATGGTACAACGAGGCTCTCTCTCCAACGCCCCCATGGATGCGAGGGCAAAAGAGTCTGTATTGTGCGCAAAATAAAGATAGTAGCCAGTACGAATCTTCTTCACGACCATGACGCCGATGGCTCCTTGCGAGCTACACCCTTTGACGCCTGGGTGACGCATGAAGTCCTGTGCAATGAATGATTCCATAACAGCATCCTCGTCGTCGTCGCGTACTTCTCTCCCACCAGGCACACGACGGGTTCCCTGGTAGATTCTTTCGGCACACCGTTGAGATGCCATAGTTGTGGCCATGTGCTCGCCGGTGCCGCTCGTTACAGCGGCGACAGTGGTTCCATCTTCATCGTCATCTGCACATGGCACTACGGCAGTGCCGATTCCCACCAAGGCGGCAGGACCAAGTCGACCACGATGTTTCATGCCTATGCCTCCAGAAGAGGATCCAGCAGCAATCCTTCCACGATCGTCAATCGCAATAGCGCCAATAGTGTCCGTGATTTTGTCGTCGTCTCTGTGTGCGAGGAGTCCTTGACGCTTAGCCCATGACCCTTCTTCTTCAAGTGTTTGGAATCCTGTGCTGTGAAGAGGTCTCTTGGAGCCTTGTAAGCCAGAGGTTTTGGGGGGATTTTGGCTAGACGTCTTCGACACGCCGTCCCTACTGACCCTGCTACTCTTCTTCGGCGATGACGCACCATCTCCAGGAGGATACGTAGGAGCAATCTGGGTGATGGGGTTCGAGGCCTCCCTCGCACTGATTTCCGGCAGGCTCTGGCCTTTATTGTGGTAGTCCTCGTAGCCTTCCTGTCGCCTTCCTCGACTCGATGAAGACATTCTCCAGTTTTCGGCCACACCTTTTGAAGTCAGATATTGAAATTGATTCGGTTTCGGTGACTTGGCCCTAGATGTGCATGCAGACGCAAGTGGAGATGCCGTCCGTGGATGGAGAGACATTGGCGTGTCTTGCGTTACCATGACATCTGGTGCTGGTGAGCCAGCGTAGGGCGAGTCAGGTTGTCCCTCGTTCCATGTTCCAGCTACTATCGCAGCTGCATGATCCCGAGGAAATACTTCGTGGCTGTCAACCGCCGGAGCGGTATCGTACTGGCAAGGTACACATGCAGCCGCCGGCGGCGCGGCCTGAGAAGCTAAGCTTGCGCGTACATCCTGCATTTTCTCTTCTGCACGCAAGAGATCTTCCTGCCATCGAAAAAAACGGTCCCGGGAGTTCTTCGAAACTAGATACTCGTTTGCGCAGGTGACCATGCCATGCTCTTCCGCGAAGACTCGCGCGCCTTGACCGACCAATGCATTGGGCGGAACACGCCGAAGACTCAATGGTTGGCTGCTCGTGTCCAAGATGAGTTTAGCAAGAGATATCGGATTACGAATATCTGAAAGAAACGTGTTAGTAGGCCTTGGTGAGCCCTTTTCCTTTTGGCATTGGGAGAATTTGACAAACTTGGCACAGCGCCGCAGGCACCACTGCGACCAAGATGGTCAACAATTGTGGCATCACATTCAACCGTCCCGTCAATGGACAGATTCGAACCATATCCGGCATTCGTAATTTCCTTGTCTTCCAGTATCCGCAAGGCGGCCTCGACAGCCTCGGTTGCAGTAGCACCAGCTTTCAAAAACTTCATGCCCATCTCGGCAGCTCTGGATGAAAGCAGTTAGTTTTGGATCCGAGGCATGGTCGAAGGACAGCAACATGGCAAGTAGAACCTACGAGGCACAGGCCTCGAGATGGACATGTTCGTTTTGGTGGCTGTGAAAGCCAGCTCCGGCATGGATGAAGATTGCAGGGACCCCCTTCTGTTTTGACCCAAAACGAAGCATACGATCCAGCGCGCCATCTGTGCCGTGACTATTGTGAGCCATGACAGGAATGGCTTCACCTTGGCACGCCTCCGGGTCAGGGCGTCATGGGTGTAAACGCGACGGTGGTGATGCTCGCGTCGACAATAAAAATGCAATTAGAATGATACGTAGTAATATGAGCGGAGGTGCAAAAGAGACCTCTGAGGAGGACGGGACGAGTCAAGCAGATAGGGTCTAAGAATGTATGTCTGTTGGCTTCACGTCACGCTGGCGAATTTGAAGACTGGGCGAGAGTTTGGCGTCATGGCCGTGTGCTCACTCTCGCCAGGTGCGTGGGGAGGAGACACGCTTCGGAAGCGGATCGTGCTTTCCCACGTTATTGGAAACGGCAGCAGCAACGACGGATCGCGTGCACATTAGCTACACTCCTTTCCATGCATTTCAATCTCTGACTATGACTGTGCAGGAGGAAGCACCATCTAGATCCCACCCTTTTGTCCTGCAGCGTGCGCGGCAACTAATGAATGATGCAAGTGCAAACCCGGCGCGAGTCAAGGCGCTGGCAATTGACGCTGACAGGTAATTGGTATGCTGCAGCAGGCTCTTTGCTTGTACCTTCGGGCAAATACGCGAAAACTCTGACTTCATCGATCAAGCCACGAACCTGTCTCTCGAATTTGATGTCACTCATTTGATCCCAGCATGCAAGCACTCCATACTCAATAATCTGCCATGTACTGAAGAAGGTTCCGGATATGATGTAATGCGAAAAGGCAAGCGATCATGTGATAACAGGTATGTACCCTAGACGCATTTTCGCGGCCATTCCCGGGCGTTAATAAACGACAACAACAACAGCTGGCAACAGGAGACCGAGTTGATATCCGTGAGTACTTGAATGGCTCGAAGCAGAATAAGTTAACTGGGAAGGAAAAGACTCACGGAGCAGATGGTCCTTATGTTACGGATCAGATCTGCTCTCCACTCATACGCTTTGGTAATAGGTACTCGGAAGATGATGCTCTCGAAGCTTTGCATAAGTTCACCTTTTGCGAGCCAGCACTTCACGTTACATAGGGCGTTCCTGCTTTGCGTTGGGCGCACCGTGCCAAGCCGAATAAGAATCGCCTCAAACTTGGTTCTTGTACATAACCCACCCTTTGTCTCAGGAGTCAGGAATCAGGAAGTCAGATGGTCTGAAGCTGAGGGCCTGTATGTACATTAATCATATGGTGAGATGACATCATGACATGTTGGCTTCCCCGAAACTCCACTGATATTATTATATAAGGAGGTACCTAAGGTAGCCAAGCCAAGGTCTCGCTGGACTTGTTGACAGCTTCCTTGTTTCTCTGGAGTCTGATGACCTTTAGGCTTTTTACTCGCACACATATCATGTCTAAGGCATCCAAAGAAAATGAGCAAAGGTCACCACAGGCTGAGGGCGACCTGATTCCCTCAGAAGACGTTCTCGTAAGCCTGGGTCGCCGTAGAGACTCATGTACAGAGTCAGAGTGAATGACACAGGAGACTAACGTGATTTTTAGGCTGATGATCAAAGTGACATCGATTCCGCCTTCTCTGAAACGTTTGTCCAACCCAAACTGTCCCAAAATCCACACCTGATCTCAATTTCCTGACGATCTGCCGCAGTCAAAGTTCCACCGCCTCTCTTGCATCCAGCATCCTCGAGTATCGTCAAATCCATGGCCGTACCTATCATAGTGATAGGTTCACGACAAGTTATATCCTTCCCAATGACGACCAACAGCTCGAATCAGAGGAATTATGGTTCTACTCACCCCGAGCACACATTCTCGGCAGAATCGTGCGCTGATGTTGAATGCTAGCCACCATTACTTAAAGATCCTTCTCGACGGCCAGCTATTCCTGGCGCCGCTTGAGAAAGACAAGATCCACGTATGTGACTGCTGGGTGCTTTCAGACGCACTGGAGGAGTTTTCATTCTCACAATTAGTAACTAATTGAGCGAATGTGCTTAGAGGGTGCTTGACGTCGGCACCGGGTCCGGTAAGTAGTCACCGGTATCTTGCTATGTACATGCGACTGTCGCTGACCAATTCATAAGGCACCTGGGCAATGTACGACCAAAGGAAACCTCAAATCATATCTTCGTGTGCTCACAAAGTTGAACAGTGAATTTGCCGACCAGTTCCCAAATGCTTCGATCATTGGTACAGACATCTTCCCGTGTCAACCGGAGTGGGTGCCACCAAATGTCCGCTTCGAAATAGACGATGCCACGCTCGAGTGGACTTGGAGCGCCAACCATTTTGACTTTATTCACATCCGCTTCATCTTAGGTGGTATCCAAGACTGGACAGCCCTCTTTCAAAACGCCTACAGATGCTGCGCGCCAGGAGGATGGGTACAGTCTGTCGAAGTTGATGTTGATTTTCGCAGTGACGACGGGTCTACTGAACTGGAACCTGTTCTTGCCTCGTATGGAGATCTCTTCAGAGAGGGCGGCAAGATCATGAACCGTCACTTCTTCGTGCAAGAATTACAGCAGCAGGCATTTGACGAGGCTGGCTTTGTCGACAAAAAGATTGTTCGATACAAAGTATGTGCTATCGTCCGTCACCCGTCACTTCTGGGAGTTCACTAAGAGAATTGACTCTTCACCAGATTCCTATTGGTCCCTGGGCAAAGGATCCTAAACTGGCTGAAGTTGGGCGGTTCACCGTGGCAGCTTTGGAGAATGACCTTCAAGGTAACGTATTTTCCATCCCTTCTTTCCCATGACTATACGAAGCCGAAATAACTCATCTTTGATCGTTAGGCTACACTCAGATGGTTTGGCACAACGTTCTCCAAAGGCCAGCAGACGAACACCATGTATGGCTCGCGACTCTGCGTAAGGCGATCCGTAACCCCAAGGTGCACAGCTACGCGATTGTACACACTGTGTACGGACGCAAGCCAGGGTGATCTGGCCGGCGGCTGTCGCGTATTAAAGAAACTCTTCTCTTTGACAGCTCATAAAAGTTTATCCTGTAAATGTGTGATGATAACCACTTGCAGCTGTAGACACTCACACTGCCTCCATCTCCGTAGACCATGAGCGTAGCTGCGCGGACTGTGTTCAGAAGTAAGAAAATTGCCAAAGCACGAACGGTCTTGATTATGATTAGGAGAGATGATCTGACTTCGGGAATCCCTCCCCATCTCCCACCTGTTTGGCAGTCTTGTTACGCATACATATGCCTGCGCTGCTGAGCCTCGGCCCGCGTACTAAATGTTACCGGTATTCCAGCCAATGATAACCTTAAATCATAGAGAGATGTGGGAAATATCCAGTAAAAACGTGAATGGCAAAAGAAAAGGACAAACAAATACCTCCCTATCCAAGGTAAGGACATTCGAGGGGCGGGAGCAAAGCTTCATTCGCCAAGGTCAGCGCCACTTTCATGGCATGTGTCATCCATATTAACAACGATACAAAAGTGTAAAGATTGCATCTGGTAGTGAGTATAGTGCATGCCTAGTTAGGCTATAGATCAATCCTGCTCTCGCCTAGATTTGACACCGATGGGTACGGTTCTTGATTTCGCACCGTATCCAAACAGCCATTCGAGAAGCTGTATGACGAATACTTGGACAAGAAGGATGAATAATCGTGTTAAGTGGTCCAGCAGGCCAAGCTTGGGCTTCTTGCCACGACTATACGTGGAATCTTTGAACTCGAACGGGAGCTTGGCGCCCAAATGTTTCTGGGCGACGTGCAAGCCGCTGCTGAAACCATCTTCATGGAAGCCGTACTTTGTCCAGGCACCGGCATAGCTGATACCACGCTTGTTTTGGATGTGAGGTAGGAACTTTTGGGCGCGGATAGCTTCCGGCGTATACAAAGGGTGGGAATAAAAGTATCTAGCTTTCGTTAAAGCGGCGCTGGGTCGGTGGAGGGGATTCAATGTGACGAGGACGTCGCCGAATGGGTCTCGTGGAATGTGTTGCAATATGTTCATGTTGTATGTTAAGGACACTTGGTCGATGTTTGCCTTGGAAGGTGAGGACAGAGTGAGGTAGTTCCAGCTGGACCAGGCTTTTCGATTGCGTGGCATCAGTGTCAAATCCGAGTGTAATACGGCCTCGTTCTGCGACGTCTTGAAACAGGAAAGGACGTCGCGCTCCTGTTGGGTTGCGGAAGCGCCGAGAATGGACAGTGCCTCGTCGCCATGAGTGGCGAGAATGACATGGTCAAAAGTATCCGACTTTCCATCTTCGAACTGCAACACGACCCGACCACGATCATCGTTGTGAAGGCTTGTGACGGGAGTTTTGAGAAATAAGTGATTCGGCGGGAATCCCTTCATCACAGCATCGATATATGATTGTGATCCATCTCGCAAGGTCAACCAGTCTGGCCTAGCGGCAACCGTGGACAGCAGATGATGGTTCCATCTGCATTAAAAAACGAACAAACATCGATATTGTTAGTCCAGCTACTGGCAAAGCCACTCGCCCCAGGGGACTACTCACAAGAACCGCACCAATGTCAAGACGGGGAACTCAAGACCGCATTTGTCGGGGCTCGTACTCCACACAGCAGCCGTCATGGGTAGCAGATAGTCATCGCGGAAGGCGTCAGAGTAGCCTTCGCGGGACAAATACTCGCCAATCGTCTCCGCTCTGGCAGCAGCCTGCAAGACACTGTCTGTTTCCTTAATCGGTTGCTCGTCCTCCTCATTCACCAGAAGGTCGAGGGCAAACTGATTGAACCTAATGATATCAAAGATCATCCGCCACATGCGCAGCGAAAATATGTTTCTCTTCTGGCAGAATATCGAGGCCAAGTTGCTGCCTGCCCATTCGAACAAACCTTGGTCTCTGGAGACGCCAAAGGTCATTTCCGTCCGTTCGGCCACCACATTTATCTTGTTGAGGAAATTGATGAAGTTTGCTGTAGCGAGCCTTTGGTGAGCACTAGGGACCGAGCCAATTTGTGGATTTTCTCAGGGCTTCTTTCAGGGAACTCACGATAAGTTGCTGTGTTAAGCACAATGAAGCCTGTATCGACCGCGGTCGAGTATTTGCCGGTGTTCCATCGAACAGTGTTTGTATGGCCGCCGAGTCGATCCGCCGCTTCGTACAGGTACACATCGTGGTAGGTCCTATTCAATGCCCATATAGCAGCTATGCCGGAGCAGCCGCTGCCGACGATGGCTACCTTTTTCCTATTCTGGGAGTTAACTTGGCGACTCATCGGGGCGATTTTGTCTCGACGAGGAGCTGGCAGAGCCAAAACTTGCGAGAAATCGTGTTTTCCCACGTCCTGCGCTCAGCCACCTGCTTGCTCGGCCAGCCAGCAGCACTCAGTCTGGCGACTACTTGGCCGCGATGACGTGCGGCATCATCACTATCACATGAAAGCGATTGGCAGCACAGGGCATGGCGCAACACGGCTGCTGATACGACGCAAGGCATTTGTACGATGCTATGTACGCCGAGATTTGGCGCAACAAGTGCTTGAGAGGACATAACGTACACGTGTTGCGGCGTCGACATGGCCGGCGCAATGAATATGATGCAATGGAGTCGGACGAACGGGCAGGGCAATTGGCAGATCGGACGCAAAGATAAGGACGAATGCTAAGGTTGTGCAGATTGTATGCAGTCAAAGAATGTATTCCACGATGGTGCGGCTCTGGGACAAGTTGTACGCATGACCCTTTTTAGCAGCCGTTCTACTCCGTAATAAGCAAGGCGACAATGACGTCGCCATCCCAAAACCCGACAAAGCCCAGCATTACCCGCACAAGGCGTCGATTCAAGCGGCGCCAGGTCTACCGTCTGGCTCACTTTGACGTTCGTGTCTCCGCGGCAACGACTGGGGTTTGTGGCTGTTTTCAACACATTTCAACACATTGTGACATCGAGTAGCCAGCAAGCAGCATGTTGGATCAGCGCCAGACTATCTTCAAATCTTTCCGAAGCAGAGTCATTAAAATGTGCGTCCGTCTGGGCACATGTATCATACTCCGTACAGCGTCCTCTTCAGCATAGCATGTATATGTCGAGCACTCAACGGGATCGGTCGACGGTAGTACGAGTCCCCAATTCTTAAAAGCGCCGTGCAAACGGAATTATAGAAGTCCATCTGCGTCGATCTGCCCGGTCAATACAACTAGACGCCATTGTGAAAAGTTCACGACGCTCAGCCTGTTTTCTTCATTCTCGGGGTGATTCAACTTTCTTTGGAGAAAGAAAAGAAAAGAATTCAAAAGATGCGGGCCGACGAAGCGCAGTTTTGACTGGAACACGGACGCACAGACCAACAGTACGGGGAGGTTTCTCACGTGATGCTGCTGTGGCTGATGCTCCTGGGGCGGTGAGTCGGTGACAAGCCGAGCAAGGCCGTGCCTGTGGCAGTGACAACGGGCAACTTGCAACTTGCGAGTTGCGACCGACGACATAACTTAATTACAGCCACGAAACACACTCATACTTAAACAGCACCTGTTCGTTTCACTCGTCTCTAATTTGCGGCTCCCACGGCTTCATTCAATCTATTGCGTTCCACGTTCTCCAAGTCGACTACATACCCCATCCGCCAACATGTCGAATCCTCTCGATGCCGAGGCTGGTTCTGAGCTGTTCAGCTCCTATGAGGCCGAACTCAAGCTCGTACAGGCAGATCTTACCCAGAAGTTGGACCAAATACCGGAAATGTCAGGAGAATCTCGCAAGAGTGCCGTCGTGCAGGCTGAAAGAGCCTTGGAGGAAGCAGATGAGCTGGTACCTCTTTCTTCCCCTCGCGATAGTGCAATGCCAAACCAAGCTAATCTAGACCTCTATCACTGCAGTTGGACTCGATGCGTCTGGAGAAACAGAATATCCCGACTTCGTCTCGCGCGAAGGTGAACCAACGATTCCGCAACTATGAAGCCGACGTGGATGCCCAGCGTCGAAAGCTGGCGGGTCTTGCCTCCGACCGTGCAGCCCTTTTCGGAACCAGATACACCGACGAGCCGGCTGGCTCATCTGACGTACATCTTGAGCAACGACAGCAGCTGCTTTCTGGCACCGATCGCCTTGATAGGAGCACGCAGCGACTAAAGGCAAGCCAGGCGCTGGCACACGAAACCGAAGCTATTGGAGCAAGCACTCTGGCCGACCTCAATGTGCAGCGCAGCAGAATCCAGCACACGCACAACACCCTTCTGAACAGCGAGGGTTATGTCGACAGAAGTGTCAAGACCTTGAGGGGCATGGCTCGCAGGTAAGGAAGGCATCAGCATGCGGCTGCATTTAGCATATAATCGTGGATCATAAAGACGCTGACTATGGTCGTATCAGGATGGCCACAAATCGAATAATTACCATCTCCATCATTACTGTCTTGGTGCTATTGATTATCGCAGTCATCTTCAGCAAATTCAGTTGAATTGACGGGCCTTTACTATCCTGGAGTTCCGGTTTGCATTCGGCGAGGGGTTGACTCAACTTTTTCTTTTGCTCTTCTTTGTTCGGGTTTGAAGACAGTTGTAAAGACAGGCAAGGTATCCTCGTAATACGTACATACATATAAACAGTAAAGCAGTGAGGTTGAAGAACAGCTGGGTTGTTTCTTAAGATAGAAGCGGACATACATAGCTTTCCCTTGTGACCAATAGAGCTGGGATCACGTTAAAGTTTCTCTTCATAGGTCTTGTGCTTCTGATGCGGCGCAAACTGACCATGAACATCAGTGATCAAAGAGCACTAGATCGACAAATATGTAATGTGCTTGTGAGTTGTGACCATGGACACAAACCTCGAGTAGCGCTTGATGATATGTACTGCCTCAGGAGTTGTCGGATTGGATTGAGCAGAGCCGCAAATGATCTGTCATGGGGTACGGCGATGACTTGTAAGTTGTAAGGTTTGTAGTATGTACGCATCAGAAGAGTTGCCGGCGATACCTACATAGGTACCTACCTTAGGATACCTTAGGTACCTAAGGTATGTATTTCTCCTCCCTAGAGTAACTGTAGTGGCCATGATCCTGCATCTCATTGGCTGGCTTCAAGCCCCCGCTTCATAGCTGAATATGGGGCCACAGCCGAGAAAAGCCCGTCATGCAGCCGAACGCGGACGGTGCGGAGGAGCTCCATCTCTTTATTAATAAGGAGCTCTTCGACGAGCACACAAATCTTTCCTCCAAACTCTCTCACCTTCTCCCCTCCTCATCATCATCTGCCTCTTCCGCGCCACCACGCCGCTCCATCACTTCGCCGGCGGTGGCCCATTCCCCTCCTTGCTTTTATTTTGGTACTGCTGGCCATTGCAACTCCTCTTGCCACCGCATTTATTTGTTGTCCAGCTTTGCTGCGTGCTCAGAGTGGCGTCGCCCTCCAGTCGCCATGTCTGAATTTCTTGGGTAGGTTCGAGATACCCACCCACATTATTTAATGGAATCCAAGTCCATTTGTTCTAACTATAGGCCTAATAGTTCTCGCATCTCTCTCATTTCCAAGAGCGATATCCGGTATGCGCCTTAGTCATTCAATGGCTTAATTGCGTAGTCGGCTAATTCGCATTTCAGCTACGTTGGCACTCTCCATGAAATCAATTCGGATGAGTCGACGGTATCCTTGGAAAATGTCAGGTCTTTCGGCACAGAAGGACGCAGAGGCAGGCCAGCAGAAGAGATAGCTGCCTCTGACCAGGTCTACGAGTATATTGTCTTTCGTGGCAGCGATGTAAAGGATTTGCGAATCGAAGAGCATCCCAGCCTCAAGGAGACAAAAACTCCTGCTATGCCCGATGATCCTGCCATTGTTGGAGTAAGTCACATCCCTACATGCTACAACATTTTGTCTATAATTATCACCTTCTATTCCATCATGATGAAATATTGCGGATGTAAATCTATTGTCACGGCGGAAAAGCGCAAAAATAATGTCGAGATTTCCGTTGCCTTCCTTCTGATCATGGAATATTTGTTTTACCTGTTTTGTTACAGACCTTATGCTTGCAAGCTTGCTTTGAGAACCAATAAGCTGACTATCAAAACTGAAGGCTCGAACAAGAGATCCTCGTCGGCAGCCCGCCAACCCAAATGGGCCTCATGGCCCAGCCGCATTTCAACCTCCATACCCCCCTCACAACAACTTCTATGGCGGACCCCCACCTCCTGGTTCCTGGGGTCGTGGCAGCGGTCCTAGCCAAATGCATGGCCCAGGTTTCGCTGGAGTGCCCTACCCTCCCCCGCCTGGGTGGTATCCTCCTGGTCAGGCATTTCCCCATGGAGCACCTGGACCCTGGAGTAATCCTCAGTTCCCTCCCGGCCCGGGACGTCCCAGCGGGCCCGGTGGCCCCGCGACTCCTTCAGGACCCGAGGGTCCTCAACGTGGAGGTCCGGCGCAAAGCCCTGGCGCCGATGGCCAACAAGCTCCCAGCACGGAGAAGCCAAAGGCACCAGCATCTGCACCCACAGAGGCCAAGCCTCCTGCTCAAGCTGCTCGGCAGCCTACAGATGCACCTAAGCCACCTCTTGACACTAAACCTTCACCAGAGGAAGTCAAGGCTGTCGCGTCGAATCTAAACAACGATTCCGAAACGCCGGCAGCTAAGGGCATGAGAAGCAATCGCCCTGCGCCAGCACTCCCGCTTACTGGATCAGGCACCAGACCCTTCCAACTTCCCAACGCTGGCAAAACTGCTCCTACAGGCCCCAAATCGACATCGGCCGCGCCGCCTATAAGCGTCGAAGATGCCACTAGTGCAGCCAGAGCTGCCGTAGCCATCGCAATGGCACAACTAGGGAAAAGTGGAGGCAATGCCATGGATAACCTGACGAGCAAAGTCAACGAGATGCGAGTCAATGCAAGCCAGGGCACATCAAATGGCCGCGGTCGCGGGCGTGGCGGGCGTTCGGGTGGCGCAGCCAAGGTTGAAGTCCCGGACTCTGACTTCGACTTCGCACGGTCCAATGCGAAGTTCAACAAGGAGGACATTGCGAAGGAGGCCATCGCCAGTGGTGACACCATCGAGTCTCCTGATCAACCTGAAAACAATGAGCCGATCGCCGAAACGGCGAGCGGGAATCCGTACAATAAATCGAGATCATTTTTCGACAACATCTCCAGCGAGGCAAAAGACAGAGCTGTTAAAAATGGGCAGAGGCCTGGCGGTCGTGAATGGCGAGGAGAGGAACAGCGCAGGAACATGGAGACCTTTGGCCAAGGCAGCGTTGACGGCGGATATCGAGACTATCGCGGCAGAGGCCGAGGCCGCGGGGGTCGCGGTCGACAGGGATTCAACCGTGGTGGACGCGGGGGCAGTCGACCCCCGTATCAAGCCGCCGCCGCCGTCAACCGTTAGGTTTGATATCGAGTCTGGCTGTTGTGCGTCGAGGCATCATTCATTGGCAGTTCACGTTCCCTAGGCCGTCGTACTTTTCGATTCTTTCGATTGAGGTGCGTCATCTGCCAGCTGGATCTGACGCGAGAAACGAAGCTCTTTCCCCTCTCTGCTTCATCGACTCATTCTTCTTATCCTTTTATTGTGTTTGGGCCTTGATTATGTAACAACATTTTTGGGATCTCTGGCGCTTTGCGGTGCAAGCGACTGGTTCAGGGTTGATGCTGCCTCCTTCAATAATGCCCAAGAGGGCTGAAAGCAAACAGGTGGTAGAAACTGGGAGGCAATGGCTTAGTTGATTTTTCTGATCGAACAACGCATGGAGTTTGGATTCACTTTACGCAGCAAGGGATGCGGGTAGGTTTACGTGGTTTATGACACATCCAGCATGGCTGGAACGAAGGCAGGCTTTGGTTTTGAATTGCTCGCCGCAGAGGCGGTTTCACTTCTGGGAGGCTTTGAGACAAAGGAGTTCGGACGCAGCGTGATGAAATGACTTCTGGGTTTTTCGCTATGGTCATGGAGAAATTGGAGCCTGATGCTCGCCTCTTGGCTAAACAATACATACATACTCCATCAACCCCCATTTGTTGTTAAACGAATCATGTCTGCGTGCTATAGTCGTGATTGATTAGCGGCGGGATCTCGTAGCGATTGCCGAAGTCTGTGACAAGACATCAAGTAGAATTTGATGATGGACATTGGGCTATGACGTATGTATACAGTACAACACGGTAGGTACATGGATGAGCTGCACTGATATGAGGTACCTACCAACCTAGGTAGGTACTGTAGTCTGTACCTAATGTACCTAGTCTGTAGATTCGGCTGTCCCCCACCCTGTGCCACGAGTTGACGCAGTGCAGTGAAACGCGAAAAATGGCCCCGGCGCGGCACTCATCCTTTATACCCGCTCAAAACTGCATATGCGAGCTGGAGAAGTTTTATTCTTTCCACTGACAGCACAGGACATTCAAAGAGGAGCCTACCCGTCATGTCCAGCAGACAACTACGCAAGCTTCAGCAGCAAAAAGAACTCGAGAGAGCACAGCGAGTCGACCAACCTCAACGCGATGCAGACAAGTGTGACGATGTCGAGGAAGCTGTACAGACAATCGCTAAGCCTAGGCCAAATTTGTTCGCCGCGCTAGGAGGCGAAGATGAAGATGCGGGCGAGGAAGATGATGACGACGGCCAAGATGCAGGGCCGTCGTTGGCTGCACAAGACGACGAAGCTGCTGAGCCAAGCGCCAAGAAGAGCAAGAAGAAGAAAAAGAAGAAGAGCAAGAAAGCCAAATCTGCCACCGCCGCTGCTGACGATGAAGATGAGATTGACAGAGCAATCAAAGAACTGCAATCGAAATCCAAGTCCGGCGCAGGCAGCCACTCCCATGGACAATCTGGACAGGATGGCTCGTTCGGCCCTCGAAAGCGAATGAACGAGCTTCTTTCCATCGACACACATCACCTACGCGCTATAAACGAGATGCGAAGCCTCTTCGGTCGAGAAGTGATTGAGTCAGCCAATGCAGAGGAGCAGCACCAGGAGCAAGGAAACAGACGCCGGCAAAGAATGCATCAGGAAGTCGATCTGGAAACTTTTCTTCGCGAGCCGCCCGGCGCTAAGAAGTTGCCTGACGTTTCGCTGCGGCGCAACGTATTCATTCAGGGAAGAGAGCACTGGCCGTGCCAATCAGCTGGGGGTTTGACTATGTCAAAGGTTGGCGAGTCTTCAGATGGGTTGTCGACGGAATATGCGTATGTGCATGAGAAGGAGTATGATTCTATGCAGGCTTTCTTTTTCGCCTGTGTGCAGATAGGAGATCCGATGCGCATGATACATCTGTTAAAGGGTGCTCGTAAGTATCGCCCCCTCGGAGAGCTTTCTTCCTTCTTTCTGTTTTTGGCTAATTTAAGACCGTGATAGCATATCATGTCTCGACGTTACTGCAGGTCAGTAGCGTTGCGAAGCAGGATCAGAACATGGCACTGTCGGCGGAACTGCTGGAACGAGCTCTCTTCACTTTTGGCAGGGTGGCGACATCTGCGTTCCGGCAGGACATTGAGAGCGGCCGCGCTCGATTGGACTTTCGACGGCCGGAGAATCGTCAATTCTGGCTTGCTGGCTACCAATATCTTCGAAGCCTGATACGCAAGGGAACTTATCGAACGGCCCTTGAATGGGCCAAGCTGTTATTTGCGCTCGACCGCAGTGACCCCTACGCCATCAGGCACTACATGCACATGCTGGCTCTTCGAGCCTATCAATCAACATGGTTGATCGATTTTTTCCAAGAGATGGATCAGCTTGGCAACTGCAACGGTGACGTAGACAGGTATCCAGGCGATCAATACCTGAGACAGAGTTTGGTCTTGGCCAAATTGCAAGCCAACGACACAGAAGGTGCCCGAGAGCTCCTCAGGAGCGGAATACAATCGCTGCCCTGGCTATACTGCGCTCTATTCCAAGAGCTGAATCTCGATGCTCCGCCTTCAATCTGGGGAATCAAGCCAGCTACAGACACTGCATCCTTCTGGGTCAAGATGTATATTGACCAAACCAAGGATCTATGGAACAACCCCCAAGCCATCACTCTGCTACAGCAAGTGGCGAAGAGCCAGGAAACCAAACCCGAGGTGTCGTCTCTCGCATCCGAGGATGATGCCGTCGATCTCGGCTCCGCTCGTCTGGCGTACCTCGAAGGCCAGACAACCCTGCTGGCCATTACGCCACACCATCTCCTCGACAGCCAACCCAACTACGAGTTCGACCCCTTACCGCCGCCTCAGCACGACAACATCTTCACGAGCGAGAGCACCCAGCTCCCCTGGCGAGACAACCAGCCACAGCGGTCGCAGAACCAACCGCCGGACGACCTGCTAGCCCGGATGCAGAACCTTCTAGCCCGGAGGGATGAACGCGCCAGGAGAAGGGCAGCCGCACCCGCAGGAGTGGGCATAATGAACAACATCGGCGGCAACGATCCCGAGGACGACGACGAAGAAGCGCGAGCCATTCAAGAAGCAGATGATGAGGAACTACAACGCGATATAGAGGCACACATGGATTGGGTCAATGAGCCAGGTTTCCTAGGCACGTTGATGCGTTTGCTTGGCGTGGGAGCAGGAGCACAAGGCGCTGAAGACGAAGACGATGATGAGGACGATGACGTGAATTGGATGGATGTTGATGACGACGAAGAGGATCTCGGTCTCGACCCTAACGCTGAAGTCGAAAGCGATGATGAGTATGAATATTTTATTGATGGCGATGATGTTCCGCCTGGGGCGTGGCCGGAGGAGTACTGAGTCTGAGTATCTTAGGTATGTAGTTGGGACGCAAGTATTTAACCCGTGAATGAGTATCTACTATGTACATACATAGTTGGGGTGCGAGTACTTAGTTTAAGGTGTAGATAACTGCCGGGAATGAGATGTATCGTTGCAATGTACGACAAATCTCTGGTGGCTTTGCAGTTGGCACTTCCTTGGGTGGTATAACTGTAGGTACGTCGTACTTCGGCCTACTTCCCCATTTGGACGTGCCGGCGGCTTCAATCTATACGTACATCCTTACTCGATCTTGTTATCGCCTTTTCGTAATGTCCACGGAGGTTTTTCATACTACATATTGTTCTTCCAGGGACTCCGACATATCAGTCAGGGACTCAGGAAGGGGTAAGCCGGGTATCTGTACATATATACATACGCGTACGCGTGTATATATGTACATGTATATATGTTATATCTACATATGTTTATAAGTCTGTATGTACTCTGCATTTATGCTTATATGTTCTATGAGTAGCCCGCTGTATGTTCATGCCATCATATAGTTGACAAGGCATTAGTCCGGTTTCATCCCTCTCTGGAACAAGGAGCAAAATCCCGGGGGGGGGGGGGGGGTTG
>SRQL01000401.1:0-25590 GCA_018360575.1 Claviceps sp. LM454 group G7
GTGATGACCCCACTTTATCATGGAAAAATCGTTGGTGCAAAAAAATTCGTATGGTACGTGGGGTACCCTGCTGGTGGTCCACGCTGCGACTGCACAGGGCTGGAGCTGTGCAACAAAGACTGCTTCATCTACGGCTTTGAACAAGTCTCACAAGGTTCGTTGGTGCTTCTGCTTGCATTCAAGTTGGTACTTGATGCAAGTTTCGCAATATAAAAAGCTCGGGTCCCGAAAACGCGCATCATCTGTGTACATCTGCGCACTCATCATCCTTCTCTTGTCGCAAGCACCAATACCTATCCCATCGCTCAGAGCCCATTGCTCTTACATGAGAACACACCGCCGACTGCCCCGGCATCAAAAGAATCTATAATCCCCTGCACACTCGCATAGGTCCCCACGGTGAGGAAAAAGAAGCCTGTAATGATGATGATGATGTTGAGAACGACGGACATCCCGTCACCGATGGGATTGCGCACGCGCCCAACGGACTTGTCCGCGGTACGCATTCGGAAATATGCGACGCCCCAAAAGATGAAGCCGAACCAACTATCGAAGAGCGAGCTCATGACCGAAAGCACTAGAAGAAAGAAAGATTAGCAACAGGGGTAAAAGGCAATGTGCAGACCTCATCGCGAGAATAGATATAGGGTCAATGCACTCACAAGAAGAGAAGAACGGAATGACTTGGGAGATGATAAATGCCAAGATCCATGTGGCCAGCAAAATACCCGCCCACGATCCCCATCCAACGACGGTGTGCTCCCTCAAATGTCTGGAACCCCTGAAAACGCGAAAGAAGACGAATCGAGACGTCACGGACGCGTACAAGCAGCCGAGAAAAATGATGGTCGGAATCATGAAGGAGAAGGACACCTTCTTGTACATGTCGTCGAGCGAACCGAATGCAGGTGCCGTAACGTATTGGTTACCGCTATATGCATAGATGACGGCACCCACAACACTAAAGACGATGATTTCGGCAATCGTACAAGCCCAGAGTGACTTGGGGAACTCGCTATAATCGTCCATCATGAGCATGCTAGGGCGATCTCGGGGCACGGAAAGGGCACAAGCATGAGAACATACCGCGGGTCACGCATTTCAGCAATGAAACTAGGAAGGGTAATTTGTCCGATGAAGGTATAGCTGATATTCAAGAACGCGGCCATTCCCTGCACAAACGTGGTGCTGCGAAGAGGAATCGCCGTGACGATAGGCTCACCCTTTTCAGGCGTATAGCCCGCAGGTTTGCCCTGCACGCCAGCAAAAGCAGTAGCCAGAACGACCGAAATCAAGGTGAAGAACGCAGACGCCGTTCCGAGTTTAGACATCATGCTAAAAGTCCGGGGCATGGATGCCAACCAGCAAATGACAGCAACGACGACCGAAAACTCAACGGTTCGGCAACCCCCAATAAAGGTATTCTCCGTCATGGTATTGAGATACTCAGCACCGACCAGGACATGCAATGCCTGAATAAAGGTGTTATTGAGCACAAACATGACAGCCGTGCCCCACCAAGCCCATGATTTCCCCCAGAAAAGCGTTTGTCCCAGGTCACACACATCGCGGATCTCGGGATGGCGAAGACAAAACTCCCAGAGTACGAGGCTAGTGTAGAGAACGATGGCGGCGACGACGGCGGTGAGAATCAGGCCCGGAACAAGTCCCAAGTAGCTGTATGACGACGGAAAGCTCATGATCGCCAGGCAAATGTACTCGCTGAAAAGCAGCGCGGCCGTCTTCTGCCATGAGCAGGTACGGTACTGGATATCGGCACCATCTTCCGAGGCAATCTGCTGGTTTAAGATGGCCTCGCTCGAGTTAAGGCTCTCGGATGAGTCGCTCTTGAGGTGATTGGGGACGGCGCAGATGCGCGGTCCCACGACCACGCTTTTGCCGCCGAATAATGATGCGAATCTGGCGGAGTGGTGGTTTCCGACTTCTAAATCGCGAGGACTCGATGCTGAGCCATTGGCCGAGGCTGAGCGGCCCTTTTCTGACATGATGGCTGTGGTGATTGAAATTGCGACTGTGAATATATGATGATGATGATGATGATGATGATACCAACTAAAGTCTGTGCCGAAACCCGCCGCTCCGAGGAAGTAGAACCAAAAACAAGAGGAAAAACCGCAAAAAAAATAAAAATTGGAATGCACGCAATTCGAAAACGAAGTACCAATTCGATGAAGGTTATAATTCGAAAGCAACGAGCTAATAAATCATAAGGGAAGGAGGAGAGCGCTGACTGAGACTGTCCAAATGCATCAGCGACGACGACTTCCCGCAAATCTTGGTACAGGTTTCTGAGACAACTCGTCCGCGGGCAGACAAAGAATTGTAGTTGCAGAGTTGTCAGAAAACGCGGAACGCGCGAATGGGCGAACTGCAAAATATGTAGATCAACTGTCATGACGACAGCTGATGAGAGAATTGTAACAGCATCTGGTCCCAGTTTGCCTGACCAGTGACAACACCATCCCATCCGAAGCCAACAATGGCACGAGCCAATTGTTGCAGATGGTGAGATAGCCGTGGCTTTCAGGGTCCACTCCACCTGCGAAATTCGAAGCAGCGAAGCACAAAAAGCGGGCGGAGGCGGGATGCAGATGCGGCCATGACGCATTGGGTAGATCCACTACGCGTGTAAGTCACCCACTATCCCCACCCAAGACTCCGGTTCTGCAAATCACAAGAATGTACCCCCCGGAGTAATGGGGTACCGACCAACCACATGGCATCATAGCGCGTAATGTTTTATCGGAGATCTGTTCTCTGGGCGCCGCTAAGCGCAATCTCTGCAACCAGCCTTGCAATTGGTTTCGTCGCTGTCAGTTCATCTTCAAAAGAAGATGCGAGACAAGTACTGTAACAGGTTTCTGGAACTGTATACCAAATATGCTCTTCCCGACGCTCTTGTTTACGATTAAGTACTTTGAAAGTTAGCGGGCAGCAAAGGCATATATTCGTAATCGTGGCGCGCATTACGCAATCTCTGATGTCTGCCGCTTGCAGAGAAATCGCGCCGGCTAAGTGGAGCGACGAACTTACCTCTACGAATATGTACCTATTGTAGGTACCTATGTCAAGGAACCAAACCGGGATTTACGGAGTATGTACGGAGTACGGAGTACCTACATACGCATTCGCTGCTCGTTCGCTTGGTCTAGGCCGAAAGCATGGAAATTCCGATGCCCGCAATCAGCAGGGCAATGATGGCGTGGTCGACAATGCAATCGTGCCATGCTACAAATCACTTGAACCTGAGTAAATAGGTATGTACAGGCCGTTGGCCCGTTACATATCCAAGGCAGCTCCGTCATACCTATGGGCTGTTAATTATCGAGACCTTGGGCTATGTATCTTTACAGTCTTCAACTTCAGGGAGCTTGATTTGTAGGAGCCAGCAGTCAGCCAAATCTAATTCCTCAGCTCAACTTCGAAGGCACCACCAGTGCAGCGTTCGCCTAAAGACCAAGTCGGATGTAGACGAGTACATTCCGGCTGATGAAATCGCCCTCTCTTTGGCCCTCTCTTTGGCCCTCTCTTTTATACGACTCGACGACCCTACGTAGATAGACAGGTAGGTAGGTAGGCACCTGCGGGTCAATGAAGACTTCCAAGGAAAACCTGTCCACGCCAGACTCTTGACCGTCTACCGTCTACAGCCAGCACAAAGAAAAGCCATGGTACGCGCGATGTGACCTAAAGGAAGTCCCACCAGACGTCGTCGGCGGTTAAAAACGCGTGTCTTAGTCAGCACGAAGAACATACCCCTCACGTTGCTGCATCGACAGACGGAACGCGGACGCGAGGTCGGTGTTCATATTATAGCTATCCTTGGCGGGGGAGCGGCCTTGGCCAGATGTTGGCAGAGACACAGATGCCGAGGAGCTGTGATTTGTGTGTGAAAGAAGGGCCTCGATGGACCGGGGGCAAAGTATGTAGAGAGATGTTTCGAAGAGCTCATGAAGAGTTGGATCCAGGAGGAAAGCTAACGTGCGATAGGCTTTGCGCAATGTTTGGCTCGATCACGGCGCGCGCCGTTAAGCTGAGAAAGACATACTGATACTGTGAGCACTTCTGGTCGATGGAGATGAGATCTATGGTCTCTTCTAGGTACCTAATGTTCCCCATTTCAACCTTTTGACATGGCAGGCTTGCACGTGCAGATAACAGCGCTTGGAAGTTTGGCGATAAGCAGACGATAGGCGTCGAAGCACCACACACAATTCAGCTAGAGGTATGAGGTACCTAATTAAGGTATGTAATAATGCAGCGGGCCATCCGCTCAAATTCAGGGTCTTTGACTCTTTGCAACCAATTGTGGATACCACCGATAGCAGCAGACAAAGCACGCACGCCCCTTGAACTTGACATGCGCAGGGGAGCAGGAGTTGGGATGAGGGAACGCGCTGAAATTATCCGGACCCAGTCAGCCAACCCAGCCAGCGGCCCGTCTGTCCAACCACAGGCACCACAGGCACCAGAGGCGCGTTCCGCCCGGCATCAATACACCATTGATTGGAAAAAAAGCCACGCGCCTACACCGACTGAGCGGCAAACTCGACCTGCAGGCTGCGAGTGCGACTATCAACCTACGAACAAGTGACGTCGTGATCCAGTTCCTACGCTTCGTGACAGCAGTGGACGAACCTGGAAGCGACTTGGAAACGCCCCAGCTTTGGCCGACCGAGCACATGCGTCCACATCGAGCACCGCCCCGACATTTCAATTTCCACACGCCCGATATCTCAACAGTAGAATACCTAGCCTTGGTGACCTCTCCTCCAGCGAGCTTGCCCTCTCTCCCTTTGACGACGCCGGGGTCGGCGAATCAACGACTCTGAGATCTGCAGCAACTCACAGCTTGAGTTATACTGCATGCTCAACAAAGTAGCCTCCTGAAGCCGAACCAACGCCTTTTCAGAACCAGAACTCGAGCCCCCTCTTCCGACCTTCCGACCTTCCGACCTCCCGACCACTGGCACGGCACTCGCCCGTCGCGCCCATATATTCCGATGTGGTGGCTATTCAGCATCATATTTAGCTCCATCTTCCTCTTCACGATCGTTCTATCGATACCCGTTGCTTTCGATGTCGGCGGTCGTGATAGCGGGCTAGTCTACAGCTTGTCCCTGTTCATCTACTACCTCGCGTACTCGGCCATACGCATCGTCACACCGACCCAGTCCCGCATTCGATCGGCAGTTTCCAACCTCCTCCGCCTCTCGCAATGGGTTATAATTCCCTCGCTCCTGATATGGGCGCTTGGCAAGTTTGCCGTCGATGCAGGAAGCACGAGCTGGGTAGAGAGAACTCTTGGAGGCATCTTCCAGTCCAAGAGCAGGAGCTGGAACGAGTGGCTGTTTGGTAGGGATGGCGTAGTCGAGACCGTCATGTTGGGTAGTTGGGAAAATACTCTGCAATACGCTGGACCTGTTTTCCAGCTGCTCGAGGGCTTTTGCACGCTTCTCGTCATCCAGGCAGCTGGCCAGATCACTCGCTGGCTCGTAAACAGAGGCCGGAGCGACACATGGGTGGTAAGTCAACCCCTATTCTAGCGTCACTGTTTGCTTGAACAGTAAGCGGGGTGTGTGGCCTCAGCAAAGGCCTTACAACTAACAAGTCTTTACCATCTTGCACGCAGATCATCCTTCTCGCATTCTCTGGCTCCATTATTGCCAGCGCAGTCTATTTTCTCTGGCGAGTGGCCCAGTTTCCGCAAATCAGCAACCTCGACGCCACCTTGATTGGCGTGACGATGACCACAGTCACCTTTCTCTGCGCATACGGTATCGGCAGCGGCCGCGGCAACCCCATCGAGAGCTCACTGTTGTTTGCCTACGTCGTCCTCTGCGTCTACCAAATATTCACCGACTACTTGCCCTCAGAAATGGGTCAAGAGACGGCAGCACAGCCCGAAATTCCGCCTCTGCCCCCCATCATCATGGCATCGTACTCGACTCTGTTGCATGTGTTGGGCTCGCTGCCCTCGGCGATTCATTCGTCTCTGGCTTTTCTATATGCCGCGTTCCAAACGATCACGCCCTCCGTCATCATCTCTCTGGCTTACCGCCTATTCGTCTTCTACTCGGCCACTCGCATCATTCCCTCGGTGCGAGATTTGGGTGCCCGCGCCCTCATGGATGACCCTAGCTTTGAGGATTCGGAAACAGCAAACAAGGTGCTTGGCTTTTTGAGCTGGTTTTCGCCGTCGATCCTCGTATCCGTCTACACGAGCTTACTACTGCAACATTTCTCAACCAGCGATGGGCCCGATGGATGGACCCTTCGAGGCGGGGATGTTGGGGGCAGCACCTGGCGATGGATTAATGTCGGCCTAACGATCGTTCTCTACGGTGTAGAACTCTATCTCGGCACCGGCGAGTCCGAGCACTGGAAGGTCGACTGAGCAGAAACAAGTAAATTGGGGAGAGAAGGTCGAGTAGACCCATGAAGAGCGAGGAAGTCCAAGACCGAAGGAGCAAGTTGACGAGGGGCGTTGGCGCTTTTAGTGGTGAGAAAAGCTGCGAACAAGATACCTTCTAAGAATGTTTGTGCCTCTAAAGAAGAAGGCATGCTGTACGCAGAGAGAGGATAGATACGGAGGTGGGACAGGATGAGGAAGCTATGAGTGTGAGGGAGGCCATATCTGATAATGCCACCCACTCACTTGCACGCGAAAGAAATGGCGGAGTGAAGGAAGAATTTGCAATGACTGGGGGTATACGGGGACTTTTTGACAATGGCGGCGTATGACCGCAACTCGGCGTTTACGGTATTGGAGGTATTTTCTGTGGTCCTTCTTCTTCTTCTTGTTGATGTTGTTGTTGTCCGGAGCATGGCGATACTGATATGACGTTATTCACCTTTTTGTTCGAAATGCATGCCTCGGAGACACGGGGTTCTGATCTTGTAATTTGTGCTTTTGTGGTTTTTGGCATGCGAGGCAACAAGAAACCCCCCTTCTTGATCGGTTTATGGGACAAGTAGTGCGTATTTCACCGTGCTATAGGAGACTGGTAAAGTTGGTCGGTCTAGATAGTAAACTAAATCTGTATCGAATGGTCTTTAAGGGGCATGTATGATACGTGCTGCTCACATCGACTTCATCTATCTGCATGCAGCATTCAACGTCATGGATCGGCTGCGCGGCCACGTCCCAACGGGTTCACACCTAGCTTGGCCTTGGCCTTTCCTCTTGGACACCTCACCAGACCCTTTCTGATCATTACCACCATCACCACCATCACCATCATCTCTCCGCTGCCTGCCTTCATTTTGCGCACTATCGGCCTCCGCCTCAGGAAGTCTTTGTTCTCCTCATTTGTTCCCATTTGCCCAACACCTCATCTACCTACCCAATCATGCCCGTCTCCAAAGAGACCATAACCATGGCCGGCCTCCTCGTCGACATCTACGGCCTCGACCAAGTTCCTCCACCCTCCCGTCCCTGCCCCCTCACCTGCCTCTGGCTCCTCCACCCCCGCCTTCGCTCCCGCTCCTCGATGCAGGATATTGCCGAACGAACCCTCGCGGCCTGGCACCAGAGCTATCAGTATCGCGCGCGCCGGCGCAGCCTCATCGCTCTGGCATTCGATATGCCCAACCACGGCTCGCGCAAGGTCTGCGAGACAAGCAATCTAGACTGGGAAGAGGGCAATCTCAGCCACGCGCGTGACATGGTTAATGCGGTGGGCGGGGGAGCCGCAGCCATGAGTCTACTGATGGGTCTTGTGGGCGTCTACACGGGTAGGGACGCCGAAATCGATGCCCACGTCTGTCTGGGATGGAGTCTAGGCGGACATACAGCTTGGTGGTCTTTGTTTGGTGAGCCAAGGCTGGATGGGGCGGTTGTGGTGGTGGGATGTGCGGACTATATTTGTGAGGATACGTTCTCGTCATTTTTGTCTATCTAATTGCCCTACTTCATCTTGTGCTCTCGCCGCTTCATGTCGGGAGAGGGGGAGTCGTTCTCTTTTGCAGCTTCTTTCAACATCTATTCAGCATCCTCTTCCTGTTTGCTGTCCTGGAACTTCCCCCACGCATACTAAGCGAGATACATACAAAACTGACCACACCTCCCAGCTCTCATGACTGAACGCCATAAAGAAAGCCCCCTCCCCACACCAAGCCCCTTTCTTGGAAGCTTGTACTTCCCTTCCGATCTTGTCGCCAATATCCAGAACGTTGACCCCAAGGCCATGCTCTTTGGTGCCACAGCCGCGCCTCCGCCATCCCCTCCTCTTCCGGCATCTGAACAGGCCCGCCTGCGGGATCTACTCGATGCCGAGGTCCGGGGCAAGAAGGTGTTGGTGTGCTCGGGTGGTGATGACAAGCTTGTTCCGTATGCAAGATCTGCGCCGCTATTGGCGGTGCTGAAAGACGCAGTTCGGCCGGGGGGTTGGTATGAGGATGGAGGGTTTGTACTGGAGGACAGAGTCTACGAAGGAGTTGGACACAAATTCAGCGAAGGCATGGTCCGAGATTCCATCAAGTTTTTGGTGAGGATTGTGTCCGAGGGGCCAAGGGACCGAGGATCGTGAGAGGCCAGGATTTGAACGATAGATGATGGCGGGAAGCTATATGTAGATGTAAAAGTCAGATCGATTTGAGTACAAAGAGGTATGTATGTAGATATATTCGATATCGGCATCCTCATAAAGCGTGTACACCTAAATCCATCCTACCCGCCCATAACCCTCCTCCTCCTCTCCAGAATATCACGTAAGACTTCCCCCCCACGAACATTTTCCCTCCCATCTGTTCTATCCTCGATGAATCCGTCCCTCCTTAAGCCCCTCCGTTGTGATCCGCGACGGGATGGGGCGCTGGTTCCGAATTGGGCGTTAAGTCAGGCAGGCAATTAGAAAAGTATGTAAGTTTGTCTCCTGCGTGGCAACATCGTGACATTAAGTTCGACGAAATGTAAACGAGTGACGAGGAGCGAACTAACGTCGGAGCTCTACGCCATGGTCCAAGGCGCTGACACGGCCATCGCGCTCAACACCACCCTTAACATCATCACGGCACGACTCGGGATAAAATCGATACCGACCGTCATATGCCACCGACTCAAAGTCATTGTACGAAGTAATTCCCGCAAGGACATGACGTCGCACATAAGTCGTCGCTCTTGGGTCGTCCCAAGTTTGACGATAACTGCGTACAACGACTTTGAGTCAGTGCATATGATGGTCGGTTTCGATTTTGTCCCGAGTCGTGCCATGATGATGTGAAGGGTGGTGTTGAGCGCGATGGCAGCAACTAAGGCAAGAAAAGACAGCAAGGAAAAAAGGCAAGCAAGGTACAAAGGCCTTTACCCGAAAAGAACAGCACAGACCTTCGCGTCATCAGCTGGATATTAGCTGTGCGATTCATTGGTCCAGACTTTGGCGGTGAAGTAAAGAACGCTCGAGTCGACGATGTAAATGTGGTCAAGATGAGAATAGCCTTCTAGAACCGACTAAGTGAACTGTTGCAGTGTTGTGACGCCTTTTAATTCCTTGCGATATAGAGGGTATAATACAGATCGAATCCTTTAATCCGTGGCCATGTCATGGAGTTTTCTAAGATCCCACATCCCAGTCCCGTTTATTTCTTGGGCAGCCCCGATTTCAACCACGCTTCGTCGTCGTCGTCGGCCTTCTTCAGCGGCTTCCTTGACGGGTTGCGTCGTTCACGCTTCTTGCGCACGTCCTCTTTTGCGCCCAACGCCCCAGAACCAGGGAGGCTTATCTCCATAAATTTGTCTTGCTTGTTCCCCTCTCTCAACGGCATCGTCGTGTCTCTGTCTTCTCTGAGCGACTTCATGTTGCCTCTGATTTTTCTGACGCCTCCGAACTTCGCGTCTCTGGACGGCTTCTTTTCTTTTGTATCCGCCCTCGGTTCTTTTCTAGCCGGCATCCCATCTTTGATGAACCGCATGGTTTCTTCTTTGACGGGCAGTTGTTCTTTATCGGGCTTCGGTCCTTCAGTGGACGACGTCTTTTCTTCAGTGGCCGCCTCTCCGACGATGCCCTGTATCCCCTCCCGAATCATTATCGTAGTGACCTTGCGCTTCGCCTTCTCTGGCTTGCCATATATCGACTTGTAGGTCAGGGGTTTCTGACCACTATCCAGGACACGTCCTCGTACCCGTAGCATGGCGGCGTTGTATTCTTTCAGGTGCTCTTGTCGCTTTGCTTCAAGTTCTTGCAGACTTTTGGACAAAGCAGCGTCGTCTGCACCTTGGAGGTCAGCCTTTATGCTGCGAATGGCTTGTTCGTACCCCTCCATTTGGGTTCGATGAAAAGCTGCTGAACTTTGAAGCTTTCGAATATTCTCCGGTGTTACCGGCGATGCTGGAGTGTCTCCCCGGAAGACGGAACTGTTCTCCGGATAGAGGCGCCAATGTCTTCTCGCTTGCTTGAACTCCCTAGCCTCTTCCATTGTCAGTGACCTTTTTTTAGCCAGCTGGGTGTAGTACCAGAGTTGAGACCGACCTGGCCGCCTCGACCTGATCTGCTTGGTTGGCTCCACCCCGCTCATCTTGTAAAACTCCCGTATCAAATACAAGCTTCCCGTGAGGACAACCGGGTCATCCTCTCCCGCGATACTGCACGCCCATTCTATGCCCTTGCCGATGGATTTACTGCCTGCGTAAAGTCGGGAACTGTCTGTGATGATCTCGGCGGCTACCGAGCGACCGAGCTCCGCCGGGGCCGGTGGAGGAACGTCGGAGGACGGGGCGTATTCGACAAAAGCAAGGTTGTCTTGTGGCAAGACCAATGTCTCAATCATCTTGGAAAATGGTTTTGACTTGCTTGATGAAAGCCCCATGACCCAAGTGACCGGCTCATCCCCTTTGCGAAGGTTCCCATTGACGAACTCTGCCAGTGCCTTGACCCCAAGCATATTGTGCGCTCCATCCACGAGAATGGACTTCTTTCGCAAGCCGTTAGTCAGCTCTGACACGTATACTGGTTCCATTCTTCCAGGCAGTCGCGGTCTTAATGATAGCAGCTTGTTTGTGTCGATCTTGAGGTTCGGGAACAGATGTTGGAATGCTACGGTTGCACAAAGCAGGTTCTGCTGCTCATACTCTGGGACATGATACTTTTCTCGGTCGATATCCTGTATCAGAGGCAACGCATTGGAGGACAGGCTGATATTTGTGCCAATGGACTTCGCATGCTCCTGAAGAACGTCCATTACTTCAGGGGGATTTGTGTAATCCACAACACACGGCACTCCTGGCTGCATGATGCCCGCCTTTATTTGGGCAATGTCTTTAATCGTGTTGCCGAGATATTCCTGGTGGTCGAGGTCGATCTTGGAAATCACCGTGACAGCCTTTTGTTTCATGACGTTGGTAGCATCGGATGAACCGCCCATGCCGACCTCCACAATTCCATATTGGACCTTCATCTTGTTGAAAATACGAAAGGCGGTGGCAGTCTCGATTTCGAACGGGGTCATGTCTCCATCATCCTTTACGTGGGCGAAACTCCAGCGCGAGACGAGGCGTTTGTAGGCCATTTCAACGTGCTCGAGTTCCGACTCATGCATGCGCTTGTTGACGTAGATTCCGTTAATCATGATGCCATTGTAGCGCTCTGGCAGCGCGGGTGAAATGTATGTGCCGTATCTGATTCCAGAGAGCTTGAACATGGCTGAGAGCAGAGCACATATCGATCCCTTGCCATTGGTGCCCCCGACGTGAATGCCGGTCCAAGTCTGCTCTTCGGGTACAACGCGGCTGATGCGCTCCAGACCGAGCTTGATATTTCGTTGTGCCGTAGGAGCTTGTCTGTGAGCGGGCAAGATGCCCTTGATGCGGGCCAGGATTCGTTGGATGTCATTTGCTGCAGACATGGCGACGACACCCGCGCGAGACGGGCCGTCGAGTCTGCCACACCGCGCTGGCCCGTGGGCTATGACCAGAAGCAATACGATCCGCTCATGAACGGCGGCTGCGACTTGACCGAGGATGGAGAGCAGCGGTAGTGGGCTTGATGATGGGTGCGACGAACAATCTGATGGTAGGTTGCGAAGAATGGCCCAAGAAGTCAGTTTGTTCTGCCAAAGTGGGGCGAGGCATCTGACCAATGATGGCAGGCCACAGGGTACATCTTGTCGCCCAAGGCGCTGGCAGGTACGTAGGTACATGTACCTATGTTACCTAATCCTGGCAGGCGGAAAATAACTGTTTCCTCTGGACCTGGTCGTCAGCAGACGTCGGCAGGATCTTCGAGTTGAGCAGCGACGGGAAATTCGCACAGAGCGACGGCAGATACGGATGCGACCGATCGCAACGAAAATTGGAGCCGTTTCATTGTAGTCTCACCTCTCAAAGGGGCTGAGAACTATGAAGAATAGGAGATGTCCTCGACTTGCATTTAGTCACCTGGCTTTTAGTAGATATTTTGACGCAGGAGGATACCCCCTACCCACTCCGGCAAACGCCAAGCAGCGAGCGGCTGTCACATCGGCAATATGGCAGAGTCTTACTGCGCACATCTAACAGAATCTGACGTTATCGGGTTGGAACTCTAGGATGTCACCCGCGAAAACTACGGGGTACATCAAAAGAGAATGCGGTTTTAATACTGGCATGATCGAGGTCAACCTAATTATCGAATTCATGAAGTCGGACAGGCCCAACTTCGCGTCAACGAGAGCCTGGCTCTCTTACCATTAGAATCTTTATCTTTTGAAGAGTATCAACAAAATTGAGGAGCAATCAGAGGGTCTCTGGATTACTGCAACCATCAAGGCCGTTGGAACGTCCCTGCCCGACATTTATCAGGCGTGGATGGTAAAGCGCATGAAATCAATGGTCCATGCTTTGACTCAGCATGCGAACAAGCGAGAGGACAAGCAGCAAGTCTCTTGTAACACCCAGCAGAAGTCGGAGGAAAAGTCCAAGAGCAACAATAACAGCAACAAAGGCAAAGAAAAGACATTGGAGTGCGGCTGCGTCGTTCCGTCTAACGTGCGTCATTCCAAAAGCAAATGCTGGAGGCTACATCCAGAACTGGCGCCTGAAAGATGGAAGCGGCGTTAGAAGAGCAACTCCACGACTGCAGCCGCTGCTGCCTCTGCTGGCACTGCTTCCCCGGACATTGTCAACGCTGGGAGTAACCTTTCATTGATGACAATAAATTCCGACTTTCTAGGCATGTACACGAGCCCGGAAGATCGGCTTACCAAAGATAATTGCATCCTTAATTCAGGATGTAACACACACACTTTTAACCACACGAAGTGGTTCACATATCTGAATAAGAATGTTTAAGCCGCGCCGACGCTGGCTAGTAACGGCGAAAATCTAAATTTTGGTGGAGTCGGAAATGTACGTCTTCCAAGTTCCGGTCAGGAGGGTTTTCTGGAACTCTCAAATGTTCATTATGCACCTCAGGCGGAGGAATATGAATTCTCCTGGACTCCTCAAGCGCGGGGGGGTTATGATGGATGGTCACAACGACCAGTTGGTCTCAAAAGGGACTGGTACGAGTCACGGCAATCGCCCATTATCGATGGAAAGCCAACATTTCGACTTTGGTGCTTCGTGATGAAGACCTCCGATTTAGTTTTGCGGCTCTGTCAAATAACTCGGTCACGAAGCAGTTCGAGTAGGTTACAGGTATGGTCTCCTTCATAAGCGTCTTGGGTATGCAGGAAAAGATCGAATTATGAAGGCATGCAAGAACGCCGGTATCTTCATTGACCCTCAGTCCTTGATTAATTTCCAGTGCCCAGCGTGTTTGCTTGCGAAATGTCAGAGGCATGAGGACAGTGGCAAAGCATGTGATGTGCGCAGAAGCATGTGCACACGGAAAGGATATCTAGCGATGGCCGCTCACATAGTTTGGTGAGAGGCCAGAGATCGAAACCGTCACCATCAGACCCCTAGCTTGTAGTCCAATACTATCTGGCAGACTCTTGAGCATACCTTCACTCCGTGCAGACCCTTTACCCCCTGACACGAAAGCACCACAGAAAATACATCGCGATGAGTCAAATGATACGACTCATTTTCTTTCGCGAGTATTTTGGGATTTTATCGAATATAAGCCAGAAGGCTTCGGTGGCATGCATCCTACGGTACATATTCACACCCCTTCCTTGCATGCTATCGATGTGCAATGTGCACACTCGATTCCTGTGGCAAAGACGATGCTCAGGAAGATGGTTGATCTATTCTGTCTCTACGGAATAGATCACCCCTTTTATATGCAGATATAAAAGGAGCTAAGCGACCGGTCTATCTAGAGGGAGAGAGCTCATTCTTCCTATAGCATCGGGAAATGAAGCGGCTAGTCGGCTAACGAAGACGTTCAATAAACGGAGAGGGAGATGTGACATCGTGATGTCTCGTCCTCAGGCTCACAGTTATTGAACGTAAAATCTGCTGACTAACGCACGACCCATGCACATCATAAGTGGCACTCACACTGTGGGGCGTACCACCTAACGGGCGACAATTCCATTGGGTACCTATTCCGACGGTTACCCCCTCGGACACGTCACGTGACCGCTGTAGATTCGGTGCACTAGGTACTCCGTATCAAGGCTTCAACGCTGCCGTGCCGCACCGTCTTTTCTTTGCTTTTCCTTGCCTTTTTATTCTTTGTTGTCCTTTCTTCCCTCTTCACCAGTCGTGACTCGTGACAAAATACAACATCAATTCGATTCGAACAAAATGGCCACCCAAACCACCGTCCAGCTCGAAGGCATCAATGTATCAGACGACTGCAAGAGCCTGAGGAACGTCGAGGTATGCAAATTTTTACGAGAGCAATATTATCGCAATTTTATTGGACTAACATTACGATACAGGCATACAAATTTTATTTGATGAATTTCGTCAAGACCAGGCGAGCTCCCTTGGACACACCACTCTGGCCTCGCAACAAGTGGACTGTCCTCATGCCTGGAACCCGTCTCTGTCTATGGGATAAGGGCAACGGAGTCCCCTGCCTTGTAAGCCTCCTACTGCGATAGAATCGCGATAAGAGCGCAATACTAATGCGATACAATAGCATACCTCCTCCAATCGCAACAATCTTGGTGCCCACTACAAGGAGCATGCCAAGGAGTATTCATTACAACCTCCTGGTATGTTATTTGCGTGGATGTTTTGGCTCAATTGAAGCTCAGTGCTGACTCATTTGCAGAGGCCGCAAGTCCATCGGCCCCTACCAACACTGCGAGTGCATCTCAGACCACTCTCACTTCCACTGGAGGGCGGGTGAAGAGATCGAAATCCACCGCCATCGGTATGCGAGTCCAACCCTATTGCAATATTAGTCCAATTCTAATGCAATCAAAGCCTACTACGAGGACATGGCAAGAAAGCACCAGGCCGCTAGGAAGGCTGGCAAGTCTTTCAAGAAATGTATGTCATTCTGTGAGAAACGCATAACCACCCGTTCCGCCCAAAAGGTCAAGTGACCAAGTTGCACGTCTGCAGCTTGATCAAGGTTATATAGTGCATTGTCACAGCTGCACAGACGGCACTGTACAGACCGTGACACATTCCACCTGTATTCGATTTCATGATTACAATCCTAATTTATTACAGCGCGTTTCGTATTAGACGATGATCCCTCTTTAGATGACTGTGAAGAGGACGTCGAGATCGCGAGAGGTGAGTCTCAAGTCCACTTCTATTGCAAGTGCTATGCTAATAGATTTAGAATGGGGCCCACCTGCCGGCCACTTCGTTCAGGCCCTCATGCCTATGCCTTTGGAGGCCGATGGCTCAGGTCTCTCAAAGCCCGCCGTCCAGACTTTGATGAAGGCTTTGGACCCCAACTCAACCTGCGGCAATAACGCTTGTATCAAAGCTCGCTTGTGCCTTCAAAACGCTTCGTGCGTGCTCTGGTCGAAATTCGAGCACGTAGAAAACGATCCCTTATTGCAGTGCCATTGCAAGAGAATCAGAAAGAAGTGAGGTTGTGTTGGGGTTTCAAGGCGTTACAGTGGGCCTTTTTAATTGAGTTTCGGGAGTTTCGGTTTACAAAGCAGTTCCCGCGGAGTTCAGATGGGTTTCAAAGGTGAATTTACAGTTACCCCAAAGTTCACTGTTCAGACACCAGGTGCCTTGCCATGCCGTAGATACGGAGTATACCATGTGTGAGGAATCGGATATCCGGGATCCCTGCCGACCCGACCAAAAGGTCAGAACACTAAGCTGATGAGAACCAGCTTAGTGCGTGATATATAGGTGCATGCAAACAACGGACAGAGCAGTTACGGGTAACCGTCACACCATGTTTGAGTGATCGCGCTTCCATGGAGTAGACGTCGCCGGCATAATTTCTTGCCAATATGTATGTATGGGAAAATCCAATCTCGGCTGTCGCATAATCGCGTAAGCAAGTACATGCATAGGTATGTTCATCGTTTGTACATGTCCTGGTGCCTACATACCGGGGCTCGAATCTTTTGCTGCCTTTATTATGTAACTAAATCAGTAATTACTAATCTCCAATGGGATGACACTGGGCACTGCCGAGTTTTGTGGTTGTTTTATGGGCCGACGGCCTCAGACGGAAAGGCGGTAATACCGGCACTAGGTAGGTAGGCACATACCTCTCCGCGTCCGTGACTTCGTACCAAACAAAATCACAGGTTTGAAGCAAGCATTACAAAAATTCCGTCCCGTTCGCTGTCATGATGACCATCCCACTGAGATTATACGGTACCTACCCTATCAAGTACATCTGACTTGTTCAAGAATCTCAAGACAGGTACCTACGCAACGCTTCGTCGCATTCTCTGCGCGATTTGGCCTTACGGCTTCTGAGATGAAATCATGACCGAGTCATCAGTGCAAGCCCTTGGGAGTCACCTTCAAAGCCCTGGCCCCTCAAAGCAGGAAGTCGCGATCTCAGGCAAACAGCGAAACTGGCGCTGCGACAAGTCCCAGGTTAGCTCTTGGTCTCCTTGGAAATTATCGGCACTTTCCACCATGGGCCAATTCTGCAGTAAAAGTTGATGACGATGTCTCGTCAAAAGCTGCGACGCCATTTGGCTGTGAACCGCCATGTTAAACTTCAATAAAGTCTGGCTTATCGTGATCCTCACACGCAAAAAATGGGGTAAATAAGCTTTTGATGGCCTCAAGTGTTCTTGCAAGTTGCAGCCGAGATTGGGAGTTGCGAAAGGAAGAGGTTTGTGGGTGGTGGACGACGTCGCCCTATGAATACTTTCCCATTCGCCTCAGCGGGCCTATGCAGCATGCTACATACACGCAGGAAATTTAATACCATATCTGCCAATCTGGTTATGTAACAATTTGTTCAGTCATGGATCATGCGCAGACGATGTCCAACAAACGAAGGCCCTTGTAGCTCTAAGCTAGATGACCTCCACGTTCTCGTCAAGTTAGCTATGTAGGTACTCGTAACTCAGTGCCAATCCGTTTCGCCCAAGTCATCAAAGCTCACATACCTAACAAAAATGTCGTTACGGTCCTCATGCAACCACTCCCTCGATCCATTCCATTAGCTTCGTTCCTTGCCTGGTAGGAGAATAGTCATGATAGAACAAGTTCACAAATGGCGCGTCGTGCGCTTCCCTTTCCGCGACGTAAAACTCGACGGGACCATAACCAGCCTATGAGTGACAGAGCGCCTATTAGACTCAGAAGATATTCCCGCGTCCGTCACAGAGCAATGTTACCAGAGCCTCACCCCGATAACATAACGAAACAAAAAGACACTGACAAATAGACGAAGAAGACAAAATAAAAAGAACACTCACTTGTAACTTCTTGACGAACCCATCAATTGCCGGCAGCAGATACTCGTGCTGCCCGGCCAAGACGAGAATCTTGTTGACAGGGAACCCGCGCGACGCATCCGTGTAATAATCCGGCATCGCGTCGCCCGTGTAGTTGACAGCCCATCTGTGCAGCGATGCCTTCGAAATGACATCGCCGCCACTATAGCGCTCCAAAACCACATCCGGCTTGTTCAGCCCCGTCCAGGGAGCCATCATTATCGCTGCGGCGAGCGGCTCGCTCAGTGTAAGCTTTTCGATGGCCTCATGACCGTGTTTCAGATGGGACAAGACCGCAGTAACCAGGTTGCCGCCGGCCGAGTCACCGCCAATCATGATGTTAGATGGGCTGCGCTTGGTAGTGGTGATGAGATAGCGGAGCACCTCGACTGCCTGGATTAGCTGTGTGGGATACTGAGCTGTCGGAGCCAAAGTATATTCGAGGAATAATACGGAGAGGCTTGGCTTGCGGCTTCCCCGAGATTTGATGAACCGCATGAGGAACTTGATGTGCCCGTTCAAAACGGGCAAGCCGAAACCGCCGCCTGCGCTCAACAGTTGGTCAGCTCTATGGATGACGGGATGCCGGATGACGGGATGACGGTTGGTAGTGGCCTCACAACTCACCGTGATACCAGATAAGCACATACTTGGCGTCCGAATCCCCAATCCAGTTGCCTCGCGCGCCGTGCGACAAGTCTATCACGCGAGGCGTCAAACCAAATGCTTTCGTTTGTTGCTGATATACCACACTTGCGCGCGGAAGGAGCCACCTGCCAGTGTATAAGGCCACATCAGCTGACTCACTTCTCCGTTTCTTCATCGACGGAAATGTACAACAACTTACTGTAACTGCTCTGCCGAGCATCGAGCCAGCAACTTCCGAGTCGCTGCATAACACACGTGGCGATACAACGATGGCTCGTCATCAGGTCCTTTCCCAGGCAGGCCAGTCAATAGGGCCGTCACGGCAGTGAGAAGAACAGCACCGAGGCCGACGAAAAGGTCCAGAAGCTCCAGCACTGACAGCATGGGACGATGTACCATATTGATGGGGAAGCGGCAAAGGAAAAATGGTGATCAAGACGAAGACAAATAAAGGGATCAAGAAGAAGATACGGCCAAGATGTGCGACTCGTTGCCCAAATCTACTTTGACTGTGGAGGGTAGGAAATACAGATGGCTGATGGGAAAAGGGGACCACACAAAAAGAGATCGTGAGCAAGATGGGTGCTTCTGATAGATAGCCAGGAGTGCTGGTGATGCAGTTTCTTACATCATACATGCCTCTTGTTCTATCCGCCATTGGCCAACCTGGACGCCAATATGCAAAAGCTGCCGTCATGGGTGTACAATTACAACACACATTATCCAAGTCTCTTTCTTTTGGTGTCACAGTTCAAGACATCAACACCGGAACCCTTCGTCACTCGACGGGTTTTCTGCTTGTGTGACCGGCCGCGGGGCGCTGATCCAACAGTATGAACACGCGGACGGTGTTCACAAAGATGGCTGATCAGCTTAGGGTTGCTCTGTGGAATCTATTCACCATCCATGACTAAAAGGATATGAGCGAGAAGTCTATCCAGAGAGTAATTCTCTATCTTACCATCAGAAGTTGCCCAAACATTGCAAGGTTTGCTTCTCCAGTTCCTGATACGAGCATCACGCACCTGAAGGCTGAAACAAAAGCCAATCGTGTCGAGAATGAGAAGTCGGCTCATCGGCTAGATTGAGCTTGCTACATACGGAGGTCCTACTCCTCAAACGCGCTCCGTCTGTCCGCATTGAACCCTGAAGAGCTGAATTGTTCCCATGGATGGGCACATGTAATGCCTCAACTGTGTCAGTGTGTAGGTCCAACTTAGGTGTATACCTTATGTACATTTACTTCCTTCTTCTCTTGGGTCTTTCTACTCCGTACAAGGTAGGAGGTACCTACCTTCTTACATTGCCAGCTGATAAGGCAAAACTGAAGGAAGGTGTGCCGGGTGTGCCGCCGAAGCGCAGCGGCCCGCAAAGGCACACCGGCATCTTCCGTGCTTACAGGTACCTAACACTGTACACCCCCGCTAAGAAAATGGCGCCCAACGCCAAATTGGAACACATTTTGGTCACCAGTGACCACACCTATTTATTTCACATCCAAGAGATCTTGAATCAAATGGAGGCGTACCAGACTGAAACAATAGAAGACGGCACCGCAGAGGCACATGGGAATCAGATGGGTTGGCCGACCTTATTATGCCCGCACAAGCAGCTGCACCACCAGCATCGGCACCAGTATTCCCAGTATGGAAGGTGTTGCCCTTCAATCACATCTACGACGGGGACAAATCCATGTTCACGTCCTGGTACACAGCCATGACCCAAAAGCTGAACTCAAACCGCGCCTTTATCGGAGATGTCGAATAACAGTGGGTTTTTCATAAATGAAATACTGTCGGTGAAAGTCTGGCGGCGTGGCCTTGGAGTACATCAACGGCTCCGCGGTTTAACGCATGCGGTTCGAGGACCAGTTGGTGACAGCGGAATGCCCCGACCTGCCAGACAGGGGAAAGATCCTCTTACTGCAGAAGAGCTTGATACGGGAATGCGCGGGTTGCGATGACGAAATGGCAGGCGGTCGCGGACGGAGTGGAGGCTTGCGATCTTCGCGACAAGGCATGGACAGCAAAGGAGACGAAGGTCGCGTACATGACATCTGTTCAGCGCGAAACCGACGGAGATGTTAAGAGGGCGGGAGTGAACTCGACAAGCTCCAAGAGTAAGAAGTCGGAGATGACTGGCAACGCCTCCGCGAAGGTGAGCACGGCGGCAAAAATTAAAATGGGTGTCTCGAGAGGTGGTAGCAGGACAGCTTGTGGAGAGGACTTCTTTCTTCTCCTTTCTTCCGTATCTTTATCAACATTTACTATTGACGCTTGTCTGCAGTCGTCCCGAGGCCAGTCCATAACAGCCGATTACATGAAGGTTGGCCATTGCTAGCACAAGGGGGGGCCCATTGTAGCTGGATGAGCTTTCACGTCCTCAGAGACTTATCGCAGGTCCGACCGGTCCCATCTAGTTCATCAAAGCTCACAGCACACAATATTAGCACAAATTCTCAAGCAATCACACCCTCGATCCAATCCTTCAGCTTCGTCCCTTGACCGGTAGGAGCCCAGCAATTATACAATAAGTTGACGAACGGCGCATCGTGAACTTCCTTGTCCGCGACATAATACTCCACGGGACCATAGCTAGCCTGTGGCGCATGTTAGTCCCAGACAATGATACTGTATCATACGCAGCAGAACCTCGCTCTCAGGGCATTTTCCTCCCAATACAAGCTAAAGCAGAGATACTGGGGGCCGCAGGAGACAAGGAATTAATTACACTCACTTCCAACTTCTTCACAAAATCATCAATACACGGCAACAGATACTCGTTGGATCCAACCATGATGAACATCTTGTGGACAGGGACCCCGCGGAACCACTCGGCCGGCGCGCACGACGGATCCGTGTAAGGATCTGGGGTCGCGCTGCCCATGTAATCGCGGGACCAATGGACCAGCGACAACTCCGTCATACTATCTCTACCACTATAGCCCGCTAGAATCGGATCCGGGTCGTTGAGCGCCAGCCAGGGACCTATCATCATCGCTGCGGCGAGCGGCTCAGTCAGTATTAGCTCGTCGATGGCCTTATGGGGGTGCTTCAAGTGAGATAAGACTCCCATGACAAGATTGCCGCCAGACGAGTCGCCTGCGATCAGGATGTTGGATGGGCTGCGCTTAGTGGTTGTGATCAGATAGCGCAGCGTCTCGACTGCCTGAGTGAGCTGCGTGGGATACTGGGCCTGTGGGCTCAAGGAGTAATCGGGAAACAGGATGGAGAGGCTTGGCTTATTGCTCGGCCGAGTTTTGATGTAATTCATTAGGAACTTGAAGTGGCCTTCCGGGCCGGGCATAGTGAAACCACCTCCTGTGCCCAACATTTGTGTCAGTTCCGTGGATGAACGGACGGGAATGGCCTGACTACACACACCATGATACCAAATGAGGACGTGTTCGGCATTTGGGTCCCCAAACCAGAAGCCTCGTACATCGTGCGGCAAGTCGACTGACCGAGGCGTCATCTGGAACATTTTTGCGTGGTTCTCATAGGCTGCCTCTGTTGAGGGACAGATGAATCTGCCGAGATGGACATGGGTACATTAGCTGGCTTGCCTGCTCGCTTTCTCTTCCGTTTTCTCTCTCTCTCCATCTATGAGGTACTACTCCTATCTTCCCCCTTGCTACTTCTTTTTCGTTGTAAGGGAAAGGGGTGGGGGAAGACGCGGGGGACCGGGGGTAGACAGAATATAACGACTTACTGTATTTGCGCTGCCGAGCACCGAGATAACATCTTCCGAGTCACTGCATAGCACACATAGAGATACAGCGACTTCTCGTCCTGCGGGCCTCTTCCAAACACGCCGGTCACCAGGGCCGACACAGCAGAGAGGAGAACAGCACCGAAGATTCCAAAAAGATCCAGCGTCTCCAGCACTGTCATCGCGGGACGTTTACCCATGCTGAAGATGGAATCGAGGTTATATAGATTATAGGAGGACAATGGCGAAGGAAAAAAGGAGCAGAAAAGGTAAATTCACGGAGAAGATCTCACAGAGGTATGTTCTTGCTATTCCAAGCTGGGTTCGTGTCCGTGAAAACATCTTCGAAGCAGGCAGGGAAGACGGGACTGCTGATATATAAAGGAGCCTTCCACGAAGAGTACCAAAACAGAATCCGGTAGCTGCTGATGGCCCAGAATCGCTGCTGATGCATTCCTGGTTCCATCCTATACTGGATACTTATGACGTCTGGTGTATCCGTAGATGAGGCCAGTAACGCAAATAATGCTACCGTGGGATTACAAGCGCGAATGCATCTTCAAACCAACGCAACTTGCCAGTATAAATCTCGCCCTGGCTGCCACGAACAAACTTTCACCATCGCTCATCGCATCACGGTCGGGACGGCACGCAGCTCCACGTCTGCCGCTCAAACGGTTCCTATGGCACTAGAGAGTATAATTAGAGGGGCTTCCGCACAGAAGCCATGACAGATCGATCGCGACTATTGCTTCTTCGCCTTGCGATAGTTATGCTCTCAGGGGTTCACGGATGACGGGGGATGTCCAGATGCTTCCATTTCCGGCACATTTGTGGGACGTTGCACAACAGATGCCTTTCTCGGTTAGGAGGTACCTGGGCTTAGTGCCGTTGCCCACCATGTTCTTTTCATCATGCTCGTGCTCGCCGCCTCAAGGTTGCAGCTTCTTTGACGCGAAAGCCGTTAGCCAGCAAATGTTGCTTTTCCGGCTCGTCGGCCAAAAGTCCAACATAAATGCCAGGTCCTGGATATTCTCGGTCTGTGGCGGGCTACTTGTCAGCGACTCAGGCCTTGCCGCTCCGAGAGCCCGAATGACCAACTGCCGCGTCTCGCTGTACGGAGTATGTATTTGCTGAAGCAAGACGCCACGCCAGTGACGGCAGAGGCTTCAGATGCAACTTCTTCGAGGCTCTTCTGACAGAACAGGCTCACAAGGACTTCGGCCGCTACGGGGACCGCGATGACGCCGCCTGTGCAGAACCATGACGTCGTGGAGATGCTGGAGACGCTTGTCGGATGAATTGAAGTTCCAGACGCGGCGGAGGTGATCGAGGCGCGTTTGTCGGGCACGCGTGGCGTCGAAGTATCTGGTGGTCATTCCGGCGCCGGGAGGATTTCGGTCAGGATGGCCAGCTTCAAGGTGTTGTATGTAGTCCAGGACGTAGGCGAGGTTGGGATGGCAGTCATAGTTGAGGCGCTGAAAACTTAGGGCCTTCTTTATACCATCATTGTTTCCGGAAGGTTCAAGAAATTTAGAAGAAGTAACTTACATATACTACATAAATCCCGCCGAACTGGATCTTTCATCAAGCCATGGCCTTGCATCGTGGTTTTTCGCAATGCCCGTACCTTGTATCCTTTCTGCTCGTGCCTCTTTGGGATGAATATATGTCAATCAATCTGCATGCACATATGCTGTGTACTACGTATGCTTCTCTTCGGGCATAAGAAAGTTTTTATGGCGTTCAGTCTCCCATTGCACTATGCGTGATCCGCCTTTTTCCAGAAGAAAGAGGGTTCGCTTTTACTACCTAATGGAAGGAACGTTGCGGTGGCTAATACAATGCGATGCTTGGTCTTGCGAAAATCGGAGAAAAGGTGTCATTCGCCCATGACAAGGTTTGAGCAATGAGGCCGGCGATTCGGAACAAAATGGCTACCTAATAAGGCAAAACAAGACACTAGGCTAGTAAGAGGAAAACACAGAAAGAAAATCAGACCATGGAAATATCTTATGGCCATCGTAGTTCTATCTTTTTCGACAACAGTTGGAGGCCTAGACAAGACCTCACTGCTCAGAATGACAGCTCGTGCTCGCCGTGCCAGGAATATTTCACCCTTCTTCAAAGCAAAACAAACGAGCAACAATCCCACCAGAGACGCTGGGCTAGATTCGCGTTTCCAAATTTTGTGAATACAACGACTCCTTTTCCAAAAGACTCGAAAAACAATCACAAAAGAACCATGCGCCTGTTCAAGATCGCCACCCTTGGCACCGCATACCTTTCTGCTCAGGTGCTTGCTGCCATTGCCGCCACCGCTTCAGAAGCTGCAGAAGCCATAACCATTGCTGCCAAAAGCGCAACGACCTTGACACAGCCTGGCGTCTTATTTGTTCGCTCTACGAAAACGATTGTTTGGTGCCGCGACGATCGCGATTGCCCTTTTGAGAAAGTATGCTACAGGCGTTCATGTGAGGATGATTGGGATTGTCCCGGTTATTGCGTCAGGAAAAGGTATGGATGGTAGGGACAGTTTGTTAGTACTGGCAGGATGCTCTACTGTGTTCTCTCTGACTCCTGAGGCCGCATCGTATGGCGTCAAAGTGGTTGAGAATCGGAGGATGAGGCGTGTAGGGGAGAAACTGGGTCTGGACTTGGGCTCTGGAATGGTGCTGTCTGTAGTGAAAGATACTGCCTGAACTGGGAGAGGGAGAAAGGTGGCAGAGCGAAGTTGCCCGTTTGTATACGGAACGGTTGCAAATTCTGCCCAGACTCCAGTGTCAATTGGAGGCTATACATACTATAAACGGATCCTGATTCCTGAGTCCTGACTGCTCAGTCCAAGATGAGTGCGTCAAATCAAAGCTGTCATTGGGAAAACATGTTGAGCAATTGAGGGGCGAAATGGAACTTTCGTTGTGGGAAGTGGGAATACATTGTAACCTAGATTAGGTACCTAGGTACATAGGGTGCTGGTGCGACCGTCACGTAACGCGGCTGCAGCACGAGCATGATAGGTACCTAGATCTACGGAGTATGTACCTCCTATTTACCAGATACCTAGATTAGGTACCTAGGTATGTACCTCTCCAATAAACGTAGGCCCGATAGACGCCTACTCCGCAGGACATGTACAAAGGTGTTCAGGTACATTAGGTACCTACGCGGTGCAAGTTGGGTGTTGGGTATGCGACCGGCGACCGCCCAAATCGGATTTCCCCATACACACATATGGGCAGGAAATCGTGCCCGTCTACTCCATAGAAGCGCGATCACTGAAACATGGTGTATCTACGGCATGGAAAGGCAACTAGTGTTTGAACTTTGGGGTCTACTACTCCGTAAATCATGTACATAAGGCCCAGAGGCGAGGTCGGTCCATGATCTGGACCAAAGGTACATGACCATTTGTGAAATTTGTGGGTCAACCCGCACGTACCGATCCACACC
>SRQL01000402.1:0-25577 GCA_018360575.1 Claviceps sp. LM454 group G7
ATCTGACCAATGATGGCAGGGTACGTTTTGTCGCTGAAAACCCCGGCAGGGTAGTAGACAGGGGCCCTGGGAGGGTACTGATTACTGTTTCCTCATAGGGACTCCGTGTGTATGTACATAGGTGCCTTACGGAGTACATAGGAAGTCGCACAGTTTTGTGAAACTTGTGGGGAAGCCTGATGTACATAACGCGCAAGATCCCTGCCACCTCCCGTAGCCGCCCACCAATGATGCTGGCCGCTGGTGCCTCAAATACGGAGTAATCGCCTGCGATACAAATCGCCTGCACGTGGGGCGTGCACAGTTCGTGGGGAGAATTTAGAAACTAATCAGACGACCGGATCAGACACGATCCTCTCAACCGCTCCGACGGGGCCCAACACTTTTTTTTTACCAAAAGGAAAAATTTTCGTGTTGTTTGGCTCGTTTGGCTTGCTCACCGCATGGCATGCGTCGATGTACAATACTCCGCACGACGTAGGGCCTGATGGTGAGGGCCGGGGGGTTGGTTCGCGGAGGGCGGCTCATGCGCAACTCACGAGCTTGCCTGGCTTGGCCTAGCAGGCGAGGTCAAGATCAGACGTACTGTTACTACTGTATCTACTCCGTACGTATTGGTAACATTCAACGCACATGTTTCACGCTACTAGACGTTATTTGCTTCTGTCTTCTGCTCATGTGGTCCTTCTCTCTCTTCGAAGTTCGACCGATCGCAACTGATGATGGACTGATTATACGGAGTATAATATTGCGACAATGTACATGGCCACTCGCAAGAGTGTCTGAGGTCCAACCCAATTTGTGTACGGAGTACATACATACTCGTAATAAAGACAGATACCTAGAGCTAAAAGCATAAATGCCCCCCGTACTAGTACATATTCCATTCCCCGTAGACTGGAAGCTCAATCCTAAGTTCTAACCCGTACAATAAGTATACTCCCTTCTTTTGCCTAAATTGTTCTGCCCACACCCTTTTGCCCACATGTACTTGCCTATATAAACTTGCCCGCATTCCCCTCCATAGCTGTCACCAACCCGAAAAAAAGGCGTCGAGAAAACGAAAAAAAAAAACATCAACAAAACAATAAAATCAAGATGAAGCTTCAGCTCTACGTGTACACATTGCTCGCCGCAGCAGGCGCAGCGAGCAGCGAGAACACCATCCGCGACGATAAACCATTTGTGACGGATTTAATCCTCTTCAATATCGACCTTCCAAAATTCGTTGAAGACAGAAACCTTCAGCGGCCTAAATATTTGGTTTGGACATCGGACGGCTGCACGGATGCGCCCGATAACCCATTTGGATTCAACTATGAGCCGGCATGCTATCGCCATGACTTCGGGTACAACAACTTCCGACCGCAGCATCGATTCACCAAGGAAAATAAGAAAAGGATCGATGATAACTTCAAAGACGAGTATGAGAACTCCCATTCCTTGTTTCCACACCCCTATCCCGAAAAAAGGAGAAGACAACGACAAATGAAAACAGACAAGGAAACAACACTCTCATGGGATTCCAACTAACACTGCGTTCACAGTCTTCATTACCAGTGCAGGGGAGTTTCAGGCGCCTGGGCCTGCCGCGCTCTTGCAAATGCTTACTACTTTGCCGTCAGAGCCTTTGGTGGCACGGACGCACGCCGTCAAGTAAAAGCCGTCAACAGCGCCTTGCTGGAGAAGTTTGACGAGTTGGTCAGAGTGTATGAAGATGAAGTGCGAAAGGCGCAAGCCCTTGGCCACTTGCCCATGCACACGGGAAGTCTCAAGGAGAAACTGGATCCACTCCGACACAGGGTGGGTCTAAGTGTGAGCAAAATGTCGGAAATTTAGACTTCATTTTGGCAAAGTGGCCTTTGATATATTTTCCCTCTTTTCTTGTCTACCTACGTCGCCAATTTCTCAAAATACCCCGGTTTCACGTCTATTTACTTGCATTTTTAATTATGTATTCTCTTCATATATCTTTCGCCATATGTCAAAAATGGAAGGCCACCCCATTTATATTGAAGGTCATAAGTCGTTCGTACTCCGTAGATTTCTCGGATTACCTAATACATAGTAGTTGCAACCGAAACGCGGCACATGTCCCACGTTTTTATCCTTGTTGCAGCCGAGCAGCCGCCGTGAACACGGCATCTGCCTATGCACCTATGGTAGGTAAGAGGTAGGTTAGGTTAGGTACTTATTACCCCATTAAGCCACGGCCCACGTGCATCAGACCACGCAAAGCAGGTACATACAACACAGGAATTGAATCCCCGGCCATAGTGTGTCACCCCAGAACGATAATTCTCCAAAAACCCAGACTTTGATTCATCAGCCAACTGCAATCAAACCCGGTCTGAGCAACTTGCACATGGTGTTGTGAGCGAATCGAAATGGCCATTCAGACTAGACCTAAGGAGTACACCTAGGAACCTGAGAGCAAAGCAAGCCTTTACCACTGCTGAGCTGGGTTTGTCAGGCCATTAAACCTCGAAAGAACACATTTTGCCGTCTCAATTTCGCTAACACCCGATGCGCCGCGTCTTCATGAATTGGCTATTGGGATGAAGATGAACAACTTAACAAGACAACGCATGCAATCCGGGAATGATACGACGACGTCGACGAGAGTGCGCTGCATGCTGGAGCCCCGATGCAAAGAAGTTTTAGAATAAGTGACAATGACGCTTCCAGCAGGCGCGTCGGGGCAGTCGGATGACGTTGAGGCTTACAAAATGACTGATAAAGCTTAGGCCGTTTCCCAAGCCGATGCCAGTCTTCTCTACAAATGGCCAAGATCAGTAGCAATTGGAATCATGACGAAGATGAATAACTACGTGCACACAGGCGTTCTATTAAATTCAAAAAATCACGTAAAAAAACTCAAAAACTCCGTATGTAGGATGCTTGCCTGATGCCGCCAGACAACGGAGGTCAACCTGTCGGTCTGATACCGGAGAATACGAAATAGACTATTATAACGATGTGTACGGACCACTGGTTGGTTGAAGCTCCTAGTTATGTACCGAGCCTCGAAGGTCATCGGGGAAGCACCAGCTTCAAGATCAGAGCCATCCGCAGGTCTGTCTCGAGCGTGCTGCGTGGACAGTGGACTGGTAGGCGATATCCAAGAACATGCACTGCCATCGGATGACAAGTCGCAGAGCATGCGATCATGTCTCTGGCATGCGGAACGAGTCATATTGTACTCATTTTTCAGTGAGTACCGTGAAGTTGCTAAGTGCTTTACTTGTCATGGAGACTGGAGTGCCTATGCCTCTGAGATTGCGCAGGGGACTCGTTGTTCAAAGCACTTTGAACAACGGGCTGCTCTGCGCGGTGAAGATGTCTGCTTGCTGAAGTTGTGGGGTTTCTGGCTTTGCAAGAATCATATAATCATGAATCGATTGCTTGCAGCAGGGAGCATGGCTGTTCCAATAAGAACGGGTGTTTCAAGTTTGCAGCATAATGGCACTGATCCTGGAGATGGAGTCCCATTGATGGAGAAGATGATGTGCAACGGAACATCTCCGAGGTCGCAACAATAGATTCGGCAGTTAAAATTAGACACAGTGAGAGGTACGGCAGTGACTTTCAGATGATCGGGAGTTGACTGGCAGAGATCGATATCGTTGTTGACTTCGAAGCCAAGATCCAAGTTCCACCGCCGCATCTCGGACGAAAGGATTTCAAGAGTTTGGGATGACCAGGCACGGCAAGTCAACTGTCACGAGGCTACATTACGAGCTCTTCTTCGGGAACCGCTGCACAACCATTCCAATTCGGACTACATACTATGTACCGAATGTGATTGCCGACGATAAGATTTCCGGCGAACGTGGGAGAGGCGTCGAAGGACCTTCTCGACGGAGGCTATGCAGCTGGCTTCAGCCCATCACGCCGCTTTCTCTTCCTATGTGCCTTGTCGGCGTTCCTGGAATCCTGTCATCAAGCAGCCTGCAGTTTGATGGTCCATCACCCCCGGTCCCCCGTTTGGTCTTCCCCAATGCTTCGACGCTGCGACCGGCGTCGCTTTCAAACGCAGACATGGCCCTCGAATCCGCTACACACCGAGTAATAACATGCTAGGCTGTTTGGGTTGCCGGCGCACTGATGACTGATGATAACTGACTGTATTGGCCGCGGTGCACAAGCAGCCAGGCTCGATTCGGTCGAAACGTACCTACTCCGTATGTATTGGAGATCACGGATGAGAAAGAAGATCCAAGACGCCATGCGGGGATTCGAATTCCAAAAAACAACACAGGATAAGACAAGCTAAGGGGCGGAGAAATAGTGCTTCAGCAAAATTATGAAGAACAAGCTCAAGAGTCATCAATGTCCCGACTCGCCCCGCAAGCAGCGAGCGGAGTAACTTTCTGCCAGTCTGTTCTGTGCTCATTACCGCCCGATATCAAATGATAAATCTGTCCCGATTTGACAACATTGATGTCAACAGCAGTGTCAAAACATCCGACTTGTGAAATAAGACTTATTTGCTACATTCGTGAAGCTCAAGAATTTCCTCTAGTTCCTTTCAAGTTTCATTCCAGTTTTCCCGACCGTCCCGGTTGTTAGCACTTAAGACTATGAGAATCAGGCCAACGAGTGCTTCTGCGGCATCTGATGCAGTGTTTTTCCGTAAAGCCATGCCGCAAACTCAACACTGGGCTTGTCCACTGTTCGTGTGACAAACTCCGCCACGCACAAAGTGGCAGGCAGAAGAAATAGTTGTGGCAGAACGAAGGCGAGCTCAAGCCCAAGGGGCCCGGTTCGTGGCAGCGCTAACCTATTCACCCAATGCGGTATGTGCTCCAAGTGTGTCTTGCTCACAAAGCCAACTGCCGCGTACAGTCGATCGCCCATGGTCCACAGCAAAGGGCCTTGAACGAGATAGAATGCGAAGGATATGCGACCGAGATATTGACAGATGCGGGTCTCAAACGCCCTCTTGAGGCCCGAGATATTGGACACTGCTGTGATGAGGAGAACCGCAGCCCAAAAAAGGTAGAACCACTTGTAGTCAAACACGGCTTGAGGCTTGAGAAGAGAAAGAAAGTACCAGCCTCGTTGACTGGCGAGTTGTTCAATCTTGCGGTTTTGACACGGAACACCGCCGAGGTAGACGCCCAATACCAGAAAATGATAGCAAATGACACTCTTGTATGGCTTCAACTGGGTGAGAAAGATGGGCAACCGATCTGCTGCTGCCAGCATGTCCAAATGGCTTAGGAGCATGCCGGCCACGAACATGGCACAATACCAGCCATCGGCTACATACATGAAATAGCCGATGAGAGCAAGCTGGCACCATAGACGCGCCTTTACTGTGCACCTCGACAAGGCCAGCAGGGAGGCATAGACAACCATAGATCCCCTGAACTCGACGGGAATCGACCAGACGTGGATGCTGTACGATAACCACGGGACGCCACCGTCCTTGAAGACAAAACTAAAGTTCTTGAAGTCGCAATACAAGAACCACATTTCATCGAGCCAGCTGCCCTGAGGGTTCGCTCGATCGACCCAGAGACCAAATAGATGCCATGAAGTCGCGTAGGCGAACATGGTCGCCGCAACGGGGAGAAAGAGACGTATCCAGCGCCTGAAGACGGCGGAGCGAAGATGGTCCGCCAGTCCGCCAATGTCGTTGTCTTGTTCGATTAGTCTCCACGGCTTGATAGAGAGCACATAGCCTGAGAGCACGAAAAAGACGGACACGGCCAAGTGGCCGCCCGAGAAGAAGATGCGTGTTCCGGGCAGGGACGCGAAATAGTAGTTACTTTCGTAGCCAAAGCCGTTTTCGAAAATTCCATTTTGCGCCAGCCTGTCCATGTTGTGAACCCAAAGGACATGATGATGCCAGTATACGAGCAATGCGGCGAAGCCTCGCAGGCCGTCGAGATAGGCTGTCCTGTGGAGGTTCTTGGGCCGCGCTGCCCATTTTGGCGACCACAGTCTGGCTGATGCTGAGGCTGATTGATGCGAAAGACTATCTGTTGTTGCTTCTGTTGTTGCTTCTGTTGTTGATTCTGTTGCCGCTTCTGTTAGTATCTTTGGTTTTATCCCTGTTGATGTCGAATCCGCGAGATGCTTTGGTGTCCAGAGTATGCCATACTGTTGCTCTTGAGGAGCACCATTGGACTCAATGTCCGGTGTGTCGCAACCAGCTCGGCTTGTTTGGCGATATTGGTGTAGACCGTGCATTGACATTTTCGTTGTTGCTCATGGGCATACGTCTTATTTTTTCCTCTTTTGTCTTCCTTTTCAAGAATATTGCCCCTTGCCTTACTTTCCTACTTCAGTATTATGTCTCCCTATTTGTGTTCCCTCTCCAAAATTGCACGATATTCGATCCCGCGCTCTAGCTCGCCAAAATGAGTGGCAAAGGAGCCAACATACCGTTTGGTCAATTACGTCAATTAAGAAGACAACAAAGACCCAATGCCAAGGCGGAAAAGGTCATGAGGCCTCCACGAAGGAATATGCTTGAACGTCCGCGTGGCACAACATGAGGTATGCAGGCTGACGCTCTTTGCCTTTCCCTTTCGTCTTTGCATCGACGACGCTCCTTGGATGGAGGGGGTGCGAACCCCGCGCGCTGTTGGGTGTCCAACACATGGAAGCAGGGAAGTGCCCTTCGGGTCATGATGCCATTGGGTGTCATCATGTTTCATGGGAATGATGCTCGCTGTTGGCCAATGGCATCATTTCATCAGCGACAGACCGCCTATACCAACCTTGAGCCCACCACCACGCATGTTTGATTAATGTGAAGCCTTCTGCGTGATGATCGTTCGGGATGCGCTCGTCTCGGTCATGGCGCCGCAACTCGTCACCGTAGAATCATGGGTGAAGATGGCAGGCTGGCAGCACGAACATCGCAGGGGGCCCCGATTTTGGTGCCATGTCTGAAAAAGGCATAGTGTCTCGTGATCAGCTGGCAAAGCTGTGGTCCGTGGACTTCCGAGTTCCTCCTTCTTGTAGGTAGGTACCTTCTTTTTTTGACGTGCTTCTCTCGTGTGGCTGAATATCTTATATTGCAATTTGCTTGGATGCATCTTGCCGAGAATCTGTCCTTGGTGTTCGTCAAGTGGGCGTGCTTTACACGGAGGATGTCTTGAACAAGTTAGCGCTGGTAACGCGATGTCGCCGGTCAATACAGTGACATGACATGATCCTTCTGTCTCGGGTTCCTAAGTGGAATTCATCGCTCTACTTCCTTGAGCTTTCTTATTATGAGAGATGAGAATTCCAATCCTGACAGACCGGTGCTGGAGCTACCGATAATAAGCTGCCGTTGAACTGCGAGCAAATGGCAAACACGCCAATGCCACCCAAGTTTGGGGCAACAGCCTCAGCTCCGACCTCCAACAACGTGGCCCTGCCAAAGAAAGTTATTAAATGCCTTCCCATATACATCTGCTGTATCTTCGTTTTCCTCGTTATTGTCAACTTCGATGTCGTGTTGTCAATTCCCGCAAAATCTGGCACTCAACTGTCGCCGCGCCCACCACCATCATCACCCGGCCAGACGTTGACTAAGAAGCAGCCTGGTGATACATTCCCCCAAAAGATATGGCAGACTTGGAAGATTGACCCCCTGCTTTTCGGCATCACGGAGACGGCAAGGGCCATGACTTGGATCGCGCAAAATCCGCAGATGCGATACGAGGTGATCACGGATTACAATGATATGACATACGTTGAGCAGCACTTTGGCCCTGCGGGTCTCAATCGACCTGACATTGTCGACTTTTACCGCAGCGTCAAACTGCGCATAATCAAGGCGGACTTGCTGCGGTATATCATACTATACGCCGAGGGAGGTCTCTACACCGATATTGACGTCGAAGCGATCAAACCCTTTCATCGATTTATTCCCGAGCGCCATCGTGAAGAGGACTATGATCTCATCGTAGGTGTCGAAGTGGACATGCCCGAGTATCGCAATCATCGTATCCTTGGACCAAAATCACAGTCTTTCTGTCAGTGGACCATTGTTTCGCGGCCCCGTCATCCAGTCATGATACGTCTCATTGAGAGGATTATGAAATGGTTCAAGAGCGTGGCGCAAAAGCAGCGCGTGCCCATTGGGGATGTCGAACTGAACTTTGACCAAGTGATCACTGGAACAGGTCCTTCCGCATTCACTGCCGCCGTCATAGAAGAAATGAACATTGCTACTGCTGGCACCAAAAGGGGTCATGATAAGATCACATGGGATGAATTCCACAATCTGGACGAATCCAAGGTTGTGGGACGGGTAATGGTTCTCACCGTCGAAGCGTTCTGCGCCGGCCAGGGCCATTCAGACTCCGGGAACCACGGCTCTCGTGGAGCGCTGGTGAAGCATCATTATCATGCGTCAAACTGGCCCAGTAAACATAGACGTTACACCCATCCCGCCTATGGCCAAATAGAAGAGTGTAATTGGAACGCGGAGTGCGTCGAGCAATGGGATAAGGACGTTGCCGCGTTTGAGAAGCTTTCAGAGGATGCCAAGAAAGACATCATTGTCGAGCGATTGAAGAAGCTGCAGCCTCAGCAACCACCAACAGTGCAGCAGCAGCAGCAGCAGCAGCAAGGCTCTTCTGCACAGATTCCATCAGAAAACGTTTTACCACCAAGCCAGATGGAACTTGAAAGCTGAGTCTCGGACTCTCGGTGAGCCAATCCCGGCGACAGCGCAACCGCCATAGCCACAAAAGTCGACGAGAGGCCTGGCGGTTTCCTTCAAAATGCAGCTGATCACGTGGCAAAACAATAAAACTAGAAGAAATAGTATAACGATACCACATCGTGTTCCAGACAAAATGCAAATGCAAAGGCAGAGCAGTGTTGATGGTGTTACTCTCGGATACTCAATGAAAGCAACACGAGGGATGACATTTTAGAGGATATCTTGTGAAACAAGTACTTTTGCTAGCTGTAGTAGGAGTGGCTCCTCTAGACTTTGTGCACACTGACAACGTACCTTGATGTAATTCACATCTGTAGGGCAATAGCAATTAATAAATATCTGCTCAACCCGTATGTAATTGGCCTATCATGCCTGTCTTGCGGTCAAGTTTGAAACTCAGAATCTGATGCTGACTCGGACGTTCGGTTGTCGTGCATGTGCTATTCATAGAGCGAGATACGCTATCGATCGCTCAAGGCCTTGTGAGAGGACGTACGATGCGAGGTAATCGCTAACTAAATGTACCATGCGATCAGCGAAGATGGTTGCTGTCTGCTGGCCGGTCGTGCAAGAGGGAGGAATCAGGGCAAGTGAATACTCCGTAGGTTGGGCGAATTGGAAGGACAGTAATGGGGACACAAGTGCATGGCTTGAACAGGGCTCGTTCTGCTTTGTTATGAACTGATGAACGGGCGCCAAACTTCAAAGAGCTCTCATAATTAGCCACGCCTCCCCCTTCCCGCCCCAGTAAATCTACGGAGTAGTCAGAATTATATACACGAATATCGGATTCAGATCTGCTTCCTGATGCCAAGTTGGCTGGCGCATTACGAATTACAACAGGGCGAGGCCCCCAGCGATAAGCACAGCCAGTCCTCCTCCCACAGGGCCGAAGACTGCAGCTCCTGCTGTGGATACCGGGTTGCCAGTCGACGCTGTTGGTATCGGTGAGGCGGTAGCCATAGGAGTCGTCGCAAAGCTCGTCAAAGTCGGTGAAGTCGTAGCATGACCCACAGGTTGTGTCACAGGCTGTGGAAGAACCGACACCGAGTTGCCTGGCTGTGGAATAATATTGGTCGGACCACTGCCACCTTGCTTTGCGCACAGCTGTTGAGTGACGGGAAGAACTTTGCCTGCCAATCTTTGTCAGCATTCACCGACATCAGCTGACCCTTCAGTGCGGAGTTTTTGTGCATGAAGAGACTGTTATAGTGCGAGGAACAGCGTTTGATCCCGCCCCTGGGAGAAAATAGTTACCGAGTGCAACGTCTTTGCCGCACGCGCCAAGGATACAACCCGCTGCAGCACCCTGAATTCTATCAAACTTCTTGCAAATACAGACCAGATCTGTCGTAGCGCAGGTAGAGGTTTGCTTGATTGCGTCGTTGAGGCAGGGAATCGCGCAGCTGGGAAGATCGGAGAGGCTTTGTGCGAGAGCCAGCGAGGCAGTGGCCAGTAAGGCCAAAGCATGTCTCTTCATCATGAAGTGGTCTGGGAGAGAGATTTTCAAGGAGTAAGATAAAATCATTCACATGTATGATGTACGTATGCACACACACATATATGCGCAAGCACTCGAATGTCAGAGCAAGGCTGCCTGAGTTGAAAACTTGAAAGCCTGGGCCAGAAGTTCCAAGTGGGAAGAGACATCGATCGAATGATTTGTATATTCAGCGGCTGCGTCCAACATTACCACGGCGATCCGAGAGAGATGCCTCGGCTGAGTCGGCTCTTTTTCCTTTCCCTGTTCAGCCTTTGCGAACCCGTTCTAGACCCGAACGCCACTTGGGATGAAGGGCGTCTTAAACTGGAAATATATCCGGCGAGTTGTGTCGCACACCTCGGGCTGAAGGCGTTCCGACTCTGTGTGGTTGGTCCCGTGCATCGGTTTCGGCTTCCCAAAGTCAAGAATTCTGTTTGGACAAAAGGTCCAACGTTGTTGTACTTTTTTATATCCCGGCACGATACGTACATATTAGTTACCAAACATCTTGGCTAGCTATCTCCCCCGAGTCCCTCCCTCTCAAAATGAACAGCTACAGCCTACTCTTCATCTACGGGCTACGAATACTCTGAGGTTCTTATTTTCACCCGAAGCTCCTTTCAATGAGGAGGTCATACCAAAAAATAAAATAACCCCACGATCGGTGCATGGTGAGACTATTGGACTGGAATCTCTGATATTATGCTGGCTGCGCCACCTCTACGACCAAAACTCGCGAGAGGTGTCGGAGTCTTCCTTTTGTTCTTACTTGTGCTTTTCTACACTAGGATATCCTCAAAAACTGCCTCCTTCGGCCGTGAGCATGCGCTATCAAAAGAGCATGATGCGGGCTTAGAATTTCCCAACGATCCGGTACCTCGACGGGATTTTGCAGCGTTGTCCATATACCGAGCGCAAAACGTGGATGCGAGCGTGAATAAGCGCTTCGCCTTTTCGACGTTGTATTGCAGCCGCGACCCTGATCCCCGGGGCCCCTATTTCGAGTCCACACAGTCCATCGTGTGGCGCCTGCTGTGGTCGGACTACCGGTCGAAATATCCCGTCATTGTCTTTGTATGTCCCTTCATACCGGATTTCAATCGCCGAGTGTTGATGGGTCAAGGGGCTATAGTCAAGGAGATTGACTTAGTCGATAATATTGTCCCAGACGAAGCAATCCCCACGAAGCGTTGGATCGACGTACTTTCCAAACTGAATATTTGGCGGGAAACAGACTGGCACAAAATCGTGTTTCTTGACTCAGACGCCTTTCCCATCCGGAACATTGATGAAATATTCGATCTAGTTCCCGAGCAGCAGTGTGACAAGGATGCTTTGGACGCTCAAGACGGTGCTGTTATTGGCAATACAAAGGGAGGAGAGGACATGTGCAATTATGTATATGCGGGCGTCGCTCAGTTCTCGATTGGCAACATAAATGCCGGCATGTTGGTCCTAAAGCCTAATCTAGACATGCATGCAAAGCTCCTGCGCGCGGCTAGGAAGACTGAGGATTACGACATGGCAGACATGGAACAGGGGGTACTCAAATCGAAGAATGCTTTTGCAGCCGACGGACCATTCCCCGTGCATCGTCTACCTGCGATTTGGAACGCGCTGCCCGAGTACTACATCAAATACATGGCAGATGACGCCGGGGCGTCTGAGGGACCTATCCGGATTCTACATGTCAAGATGTGGAACCGCCTTTGGGGGTCGTGGAATAACTTGACGCATCTCAACGACATGTGGGACATCGACTGGATGAAAATGTCAAGGTTTTTCGATTCAGACGACTTTGTCCGAGCAAGGGTCACAGGTGTGTATGAAACACCTTTGGAACGGTATCTCAAAGCCCAGGCACAGCAAGAAGATCATATTCATTAGACATGACTCCGAGGTGCAATTGTGTGTGCCATGACAGACAGAGCCCGACGACAAAAAGTCAATATGATGCAAACTTATTGTATCTCGGCCTGAAAGAGTCAAAGACCTGAACAACTCCCTGAGCTTCGATCATTCCCCGTGAGTACGCTATGGCTGCCTCATCCTGGGCATCCTGACGGTACCTAACCTGCTCGCTAATATCGTGAAGGTAAAGCACCATGAACAATTTTGCTGTCCTCTCTACTAGTGCCGAGGAAAAGAGGCAGCTACATCTAGAGAGCTGTGGGTTTCTCTAGCCAGATGAATCATTGAGTGAGGGCATCATCTCCTTCCAGGAATCAGCAGTCAAAAGGCACAGGGCACTAACCGTTCTATGCCTTGTGTACTTTGACGTGTTTCCGTTATACAGATTAACGCACCGCCGCATAAGACGTCAAAGTTATCATTTCACTCCTCTTTTGCCCCAGTTTGCCCCAGTTTGTCTCACATATGACACATGTCTTGATCATCATTTTCACAACATTCGAAAGTCCTTGTTTGCTCTTCTTTTCTTTTTATCATGGGCATCCCAATACAGACTGTAGAGGCTGCGACGTGCGTCGGAGGTAGAAGTTTTGATGGGGGATTTCAACCCCTTTAGGCTATTAGAGCAGGTTGCTACTTTAAAGCGCAGCAGACGCGGCTGTTCAACAAGGCTGTCCAACATAAACTCGTCGCACTCGAAGATGATAGCGAGAGGCCCTTCGGACTACCCATAGTAACTCAGCTTGATCCCGTTGCACTTCGATGACAGCACTGTCAACTGAGCACCGTGCACGGGGCCATTCAACGAGTTGCAGATGGCCTTACTGCTGGGAATATAGAGACCTCGGAATCGGCAGGCATGGGCGGAAAATTGATAAATAGCACCATAATTTCGGATAACAGAATTAACAGTTGGGAGCGAAGAACAGAACAGATGGAGACTGCACTTTCCCTCGGCCCCTGCCCAGTGCCTAGTCTCTCAGTCTCTCTGTAGTGTGTTGAATCTGTTTTCTGCACTGCCCAGGTTGTAAATAGTGATAGCTTTCAAAATTGAGTAGTAAGGGTCTGGTATCAGAGAGACTCACCGAGATGACATTTATAATGATCTGGACCGCTTCAAAGCTGATGTGATGTGGACGAGTTGGAGCTCACAGTAGGAATAGTGGCCTATGCGATCTCAGACTCCCAGGCCTTATTAGTCGGGATTCTATAACACCAGGGCCGCGGCCTGATGTATCGATTTCGAATTTCTTGTTCATGGCTTTGTTGCAGTCCCTCAATTCTTAGGTGTTGTCCAATCTCAATGCATAGACCCGTGAGAGCTACCTATTGCTAGTACCACCTTCAATCCACTGAAGCACTCCTTGTACCCCCGTCGTAAGGTTAGAGCTTCAAGGAAGTTCGACATGGGCGCAACTAAATAGGACGGCCAAGTTGGCTCAAGAGCACTTGCAGTTGTGACTTGACCGTTCCAACTCAGCAAGTCCACGCCAGCAGTCAGCCTTGAAGTGGCTGAGAGGTCGGGAACTTCTTTCCCTGTACGCCCGTGAGATCTTCAAGCCATGGTGGGAACCGCTGGTCCCCTTTGTTCGTAAATTCGTACAGGTACATAGGTACGTAGATACCTACTACTAAGGTATGTACCTACGTACGGAGCACCCATGCCTGTCATTGTCTGCATTGTACAGGCTACCTGCAGAAGGTATGTACATATGTACTGTAGCAGCATATCATTTGAATGTGTACGTAAATTTTGTTGATCTTCACCGCTCAGCCGACTGACCAGTGACGACACTAGGTACCTTAGGTAGTACAGTACCTAGACGTAACAATTAACAAGTAATGTCTGTTGATTCTACTTCCAGCAAGGTACCTCCTATAATGTACTGGACAGTGGAAGGCGAATAGACGAATGGCTGACGCATGAAGAGCGGGTAGGTATGTAACGCCGAGCTCGAGGCGCGCGGCAGCGTGCCGATGCGTGGCGGGTCGCGATGAAACGCCCGGCGGTGTTTGGTCCTGCAATTGGAAGATCAGGTGCAGAATGAACGAAGGTTTGAAGCTGCCACGAGTCCACGACGTGTCAAAGAGGGGAGGGGGGATGGGCCTGGCGCGTACAGTAATCTATATATACTGTTCGTGTGAGTTCTGCTCAATATTCACTCAGCAAACTCGATCGCTTCGCTCGTCGTTGGTCGTCTGGTATTTTATAAGAAGGCGACACATATTCCCGTGGCTTCGAAGCGGCGCCCTGTACGAAGTGGTGAGTACCTATGTAGGCACTGGCCTAGTTTCATTTGGCTGTACCCGAGCCATGGTGCTGAGTCTGCTGACCCACGCGGCAGAAAGCTTTATGTACCTATCATGTCGAACGGAAACTTTAGTCAAAGTATGTACTGAATGCGTCACGGAAACCCGCAACGAATCAAACGAAGAACGAAGCCAAGCTTATGAACCATGTGCTTTAGACGACATTGCCCGCGCGCGGGAATTGGACAGGAAGCTGGAAGCGGAAGCAGATCTTAAGCAGAGGCTTGAAGCATTGCGGCGGGAGGTGGTAACGATCGTCGGAAACATGTCCACGGAAACGTCGGAGTCTATGCAGCCAACGGCGCAGAATCCCACATTGAATCTGCACGAACAGTTAAATTTGGCCTTTCGTAGAGTCGCTCTATTGAAAGCAGAAACGGGTCGTCTGGAGCGTCAACTTCGGCTACTTTCTGGGGACGGCAAGGGCTGAGCTACCTAGACTGGTCCTTGGTCTTCTCGACATCAAGGGCAACCCAGCGATAGAGCAGCGCGCAAGGCAGCGCCGTCGCCAGTCCAACTATCATAAGACGTTTTCGATGATTTGCCTACAATTTCAAAACGCTTCGTGCGTATTCTGAGATCTTGCCGTGATTATACATTGCTATTCCGTACTATTATAGCTCTCTCAAAAATACTCGTCGTCTTCCTCCTTGGTAACTTAGATTACAAGCCTTCGAGCAGATCCTGTACTTACAATGGTCATCAAGATGGAACCCATTCAATCAGAAACGTTGCAACTGCTGGACATTTGGAGTCTGTCCCTAAAAACAGGGGCTTGGAATCAATGAGAGGTCTCCTTGTGACTGGCGATCCTGGTCATAGACACACGATCATCCGATACTGCATTACGATGGTGATATGTAGCTGGTGCAAATCCTTCAAAGGTGAATAATCGGACAGGAATTTCAATATATGGACCGCTTCATTGACTAACGATGGGTGCGCTCTACACAGATTCTCTTTCACAACAACATCCCAGTACTCCCGAGTTGCGACGCCATCGCCTTCTGCGTCGGTTTCTGCATCAAGGACAACACCATCCCCAGTCTCATTTGAAGCCACCGCTGAACTCTCACTACTCCTAAAGCTGACGACTCCCGGGTCCGCTAATGCAAACGGCGCTTCAGGGTCCTTCGAGGGAAGCACCGTCCGTTGAGACATGCGAAGCATCTCTGTACCAGCCTCGCACATATCCTCATTATCTCTTAGCCACTTCAAAGCCTTGCCTGTAGTCGAAAAATACGTAGCCGTATAGGGAAAGTGTGTGCCTTTGGGACAGCAAACTCCGGAGCTGAATAACGTCGCTTTCGCCTCCAAACTGAAGGCACTGGCTGAAGCGCCGGTCGCGCTCTGCCAAGCAGTGTCGGGTCGCAACGATTCGATCGGGAGCCTAGGCCAAGGCGAAAACTTCCTCTCGGACTCCCCTTGGCCTTGAGGCTTATTTAAAGGCTCATGCAGTCCAAAAGGCAGACCAGTCTCGGTTATGAGCGGCGTCCGATCGAGTAGTTGACGTGTCACAGGCAGATTGTGCAATGGGCACCCGTTTCAAGGCGTCATCTTGTTCTTGCTTAATGTTACAAGGTAGTAGGAGTCAACACAGAGTCTGTAACTGCATAATGTCGGATTCCGCCATAACGAGATGGACTAGGAGTAAGAAAACGGCGTGACATTCTTCGATTCAACATCAAGAAAAACACCCACGTAAGTATAACCAAGATTGGTGAAAGCGAAATTAAAAAGTCTTTGTGCGATACTTCTGAAACTGGACGGTACAACTCACTGCCGCTAACGTTAGTTGCAGGAGCGAAGACACGCTGCAGCTGCAACGGAATTCGGTGAAAGCCACAGAATAATACGTAGACTAAACTTGTCGATCATCTACGTGCAAGAAGAGTGTCGGAAAGTTTCGGTAGCAGCAGAATGAGTAAGACGCTGGCTAAGCCTATGTGTCATATAACAGTGCTCGATGCACTCATCTCCCTCGTTCGCGATAGTCGCCTATCACAGATTCCAGTCGACCGGCCAATAGTCGGTGCTTTTTTACCAACTCTATCCATTCGCTCATTCCGTCGAAAGAAGTCAAAAGTGCGCCAAAATCAGCCCCCAATCTTCCCAAACTTCCTGCACAATAAAGCACCTGCGTCATAATGCTTTCTCTGCAACCCTTGTCTCTAAGATTTGGCATATAGGTCTGAAGGGTGCCTATTAAGATTCCTGTAAGATGCAGTGGGAAGCTGGCAAGTACGGGAGGTAAGGGATACATCAAATCAGCATTTAGCTCATCAGAGCATGGAAAGCTTGCATCGACACTATTCGCCACTGAGACTATGCCGAAACTGTGCTCCCGAAAGACTTCTATAAATCGCTTTAGATACCGTTCAGTATGTTGGCCTCCCGCCCAGGCTTGACGCGAATCGGTATTGCGCGTCAGCTCCTGATCGGCCAAGTCCCTAAGGGGGCTCATAGCATCTAGGGTGAGGATCAGCGTGCTCAAACGGCATACTAGAAACGTTGCCGACAACGCTTCCTCAGTTGGATGCGATATCAGGTCGGGGACTATCCTCTTCAGCCATCCTACAGTTCGCAGGCCAGTGGCAAGCTTCAGGTTCGCGACTTTCAGCGTCGCTATCAGATCAGCGGCCATCTGTCGGACTGCGGCATCAGCTTCATGTTTGATCGAGGCGATGAGAGGCGATGACGCATGCAGCGACGCCAACCGCTGCACATGCGCGTACAGGTCAATAAATGACGAGTGATTGACAGAGCTTGTATTGATAGCCGTGAGTAAAAGTGGCGGGATTTCCATGATATCGACAAGCCGCTCTGAATTGCGTAGGAGACGCAGTGCCCGCTTCCGGTCCGTAATGATGCTGTTTTCTTTACTTTCTTTAGATTTGTTCAGGTCTGTTGTGAAAAGTTCTGACTCCTCGTCAAGCCATGGCACTTTTTGATTCAGATCACTCGCCCTCCGTGCCAGATTTGGTAGCGCTTGGCACAGTGACGAATGACTAGCTGCCGATTGCACTAATTGCGTGTGTGATTTTTTCGACAGAGCTTGAATGCTCAGAAGTAGCGAATTCGAGGCTTGTGATATGATCTGGGGCTCCGAATTCTGAACGGCATCTACCGTCAGACCGACAAGCTGATTCAGGTAGGCTACGGTCGTGTCGTCTGTTGAGCGACCTGGTTCCAGTAGTATCTCAGCCAACACTTGTGCCATTGCTATACGATAAAGCCTGGTGTGGCTGATAAGTTGCTTCGTTCGCGGCCTTTCTCATTCATCGGCAATCTGCTGGACTTTCTCAATCTAGGCTCGTCAATAACACCGCTCGAACGCCGCTCGTCCGATCTATGCGGTGTGTCGTATAGAACTCGTGCGCCGCTCTTCTGAAGCCAGTATCCTGATGTGGTCAGTCTTCGCCGCCCGGACTCTGAGGTGACGGTAATGCCTGCAGATTCGGATGTTCCGGGTTGTGTCGATGAACAAGCGCTTCTGATACAGACTGAACCCAGGACGACGTTGGGGCGTTTGTTACATTACGCACCAAGTCGTGGCCTGGGTGGGGAGTTCCCTTCATTCATTCATCTCGATTCTCATGTGACCTTCGACAACTCCACTTACCCTGCAACAAGTTCAACGTAACTCGGGAATACATAACCTGTTTCGGGTTTGTTTGATCCATATAGTATATAATTAACATACATAATTGTAAGGTAGAAGGCAGAAGACCTTTGCCAGAGTGGCTCCTTTCAACATCGATGCCCCCAACCCAAGCGACTGACAACTGCGAGTGTTGTTAGGTATTTAGGCGACGGCCAAGTTGGTGTGCCACATAGGTATGATGTATCATGTGACATCCTAGTGTCACGGCAGCGGCTGGTCAAATCGCGAGAATACCTGACCACCATGCACTCATTCCAAGAGCCATCTCAAAATTGGGGATGGGTTGAAATTTGAAAGCCGCGTCAAATATCAAAGAGTCGAAGGTACACCTGTTGCGGCATGCGCAAAGTAGACAAAGAAGTACAAATGGTCCTGACAAGTTAGGTACTGGTCAGTGGTCGCACGTGCCTTCTTCACCCAACAAAGTCCATGTACATGTACATGCCTACAATACCGAGTCTGACTATTCGACTATGCACCCACCCAACTATGTAGACACCCACACACCCACGCGAAAACGTCACGGTCGGGTCCGCATAGAAATCGTCTTTGCAACGAATATTATTAAGAGGCGGCTAGCTAAGAAGGAGACAAGAAGCGCAGGCGGCTGCGCAGTTCAATTCATGATCTCGGGCTTTGTAACAGTGTCAACTTGATATTCCGCGAGGGCCTCGGCCGCTGTGCCCACCACTTGTCATTCGCGCTTCAACCCATTCTCGGTTCTTACACGTCTTACGCTCGAACTGGGCCCGGTACATACACGGCAGCTGTGGCCTCGTTGCCTGTGAGCCCTCTGAGGTACTCTAATCAGTGATCCGGTAGACAGGATGACGCTGGAAGCATCTCCATTCATAGCGGAATCGTTACGCTTGTTGCGGGCGGGCTGCCGCCGTTCCTTTCGGATGAGGTCGTGCATCGGGTCAAGGGCGTCCTACATGTTCATGTCAGATATCTGTTCAGTATAAATAGAGCCGGTAATATGTTGGCTGCATCTGTCCGTTGATCTAGCGACGGTTATTGGATGAACGCTTCATGAAAGCAACACCCTTATCAGCACCCCATCTGAGCAAAAAGGCGAGATGAGAGACTCGACAACTGTTTCAAATTGAGACGGCTCGCCAACGAAGTGTTCGTCCATTGCTGCGCCATGCGGAACCACCGTATTGTTATACAGTTTGAGGGAGGGGTTGAAGAACGATATGATAACGAAAGAATGAAGCCGCAGAGCTAATATCAATAGTGCTGTTGATATGTTGATAGCTTGCGTGTTGACGTGACGGGTTGAAAAGAAGAAAATTATTACCTATCGTGGAGCGTCTTGGTGTGGCCGTTGGGGCGTTGACGTATCAGAGTCTCCACTTTTGTGGATTCTTGTCGTCGGGTGGGTACATAGTCGAATGGTCAGACTCACAATACCAGGTACCTATCTACCAGGTACCTAGGTACCTGCGTCTGCATCCCCTCCCGAGTTCCCGACACGTAGGACGACATTCCAGTAATTGGCTTCTCTCGAAGCGAAAAGGCCAAAATCGATTAGGAGAAGACTTCTGACTGCTATTCCTACTACATACCTACATTAGGTACTGTACCTGGCTGCAATATTCAATTTCTCGACACCCTCGATACCCTCGTCAACCCTCGGCGATCATCGACACCATCTCGGCGACCCTCAGACATCCTCGCACCCCACATTGTCGCGACTCGCAACACAAATCAAGATCCCTTCAGCTGGCTTGGCTTGTTGGTCCCGCAGAGACGAGCGATTCAGTTCGTTACCAAATTTGCTCGTGACAAAGGGACATGACCATAGCGTTCCCCCAGCGGCAGCCGCTCAGAATTAGGCACCGTGGGGGCATGAGTGTGGACGAACAGGATAAAAACTCGTCTCGATACAATGAAAGATCCTTTCTTCGTCAAGCCATTGCCATGGCTGGTCGACTTAGCGCAACCGCTCTGTGATCGTGTTGGTTTACCAGCGTTGTCTCTGCATGTGCATGAGATACTCGTTGCCGCGCTCTTCTACTCCGTCATATTCTATCCCGTCTCGCCAATTTTATCCCGAATTCTGGCGCCGAAATACTACTCCAGACTTTCAAGAAAGCGACGGCTGAACTGGAATGCACATGTGGTGTCCATGATACAGAGTATACTAATAAATGGCCTTGCCATTTGGGTCATCATGACAGACAAGGAGCGAGCTGGCATGACGTGGGAAGAGCGCATCTGGGGATACACTGGCGGAACGAGTATGATACAAGGCCTCGCTGCTGGCTACTTCGTCTGGGACCTCGTCATTACTAGCCTGAACCTGACTGTTTTTGGACTGGGCACTCTCGCGCACGCGCTCGCTGCGCTCACCGTGTTTTCATTCGGATTTGTAAGAAATCATCCTATCTGGCTGCGGGAAGAAAGTAAAACTTTTGCCACATACGGATGTATCATTGTTGACTTTGCTCACAGCGACCATTTGTAAACTACTATGGGTGCATATTCATTCTGTGGGAGCTATCCACGCCGTTCCTCAACATTCACTGGTTCATGGACAAATTGGATATGACGGGCTCACAGGCGCAACTTTACAACGGCTTCTTGCTCTTGTTTACCTTTTTCTCCTGCCGCTTAGTGTACGGTACCTACCAATCAGCAAGGGTTTTCAGTGATATATGGGCCGCAATTGACAACAAGCCATCTGTTTTGTCGCTCAACTCCGCGGCAATGAGGTTTGCGAACGAGAGGTCTACTGTTCCTCTGTGGCTAGGTGCAATATATCTGGCGAGCAATCTCACACTGAACGGACTAAACTTCTACTGGTTCATTAAGATGATTAAAGCGGTCTGCAAGCGCTTTGAGCCACAGAAGCAGCCACAAACCGATAATCACACTTACTCATCGTCGTTTCCTTCGGCAAAGCCTGTAGCTGGAATTTCCATAAATAGACGCAGGCCTGGCAGACGCCCGTCATGAATGTTTTACAGGTCTTCTCATTTCCAGAGCTAATTATCTTGTTGATGCCAGATAGCAACAGTCACGTCATGCCGGGCAACACCTCAATTAACACGAACTTCCCCATACAATCACAGCATACCTTTATTTGCCTCAGGAATCTTCAAAGCCTTGCAAGCTCATGATACTCCTACAAAACTGCAGTGCGATAATTCAACATCCAGAAGACCTCGAGAACTTTATACAATGTCTATGGACTAACTTTGACGGACTGGCCGGATGCTACGATCCTCATTAGCTTTAACAAAGGGAAACCCTTGTAAAATTAGATTGTATCTTGATAAAATTATTGTTGCCGAACTCCATATCCTTGTTCAATGTGATCGCACGACATCTGCACTAGAGCCAGCGAAGAAGAGCCCGCATAATCCAAACGTCTGGCATTCAGCCTATACTGCATGCCTAGTGCCTCTTCACCAACTGCTGGCAACATGCAATAGCAGCTGCTCGGATCAGATGGCATAGTGTCCACTTGAGTCCCGTCATGACACGGGTCAAAATCCAAAGGGGTTTTCAGGGGCTGTGTCAGAAGGATTAGAGCATGTTTCCAGTCGGCAGCAAAAGCGTGCTACTTACTTGCTTGTGATAGATTGGCTCTACGACAGGTTTGCTGTGGCATAAGCTTCCTAGAATTTGAAGGGATGCCAAAACGGACGGGTGGCGGTGGACCGGTTTTTTGAGGCTGTAGCGGTTGTGAGAAACCAGTGATACTACTAGTCTGCTGTAGCTGTTGGTTAGGAAATCCAGTGTATTGCGGCTCCAAGGCCAGGGGAAAGTTGGTAGTATTGCCACAAGGAGCGCCTGCTTGGCGTAATGTAGACATCGTAGATGGGAATTGGGCTTGATATCCTGTTGGCTGAGGCTGGACGGGCGCAAATTGGCCAAAGTGATTTACGTCGTGGGAGGGATTATCTCCTATAGAGCCTGTCATCATTGAGTGTAGGATCTGCTGCTGACCTGGTAGGCCGGGAGAGAAAGAAGCCACGCTCTGAGGATGAAGGCTGATGTGCCCGGTCGGGGCCGGTTGTAGCTGTTGATACTGCATGGACAACTGGTGTTGCAGCCTAGCTTGAGCCATGTCATTGAGACTCTGGCCGGGGGAGGCTACCTGTCCCTGCACTGTACTAGTAGCTTGATCCCTTAAGTATGGAGCGCCGAACGTGGCCGACTGCTGTGACATTTGTGTCGTTGATACAGACCGTTGTGGCGGTGGCGGCGGTGGGACCAGTGACCCCTGAGTCGGCGAGACTGAGAGTGGCAGCGGGCGCTGTCTAGGGAGAGGCGGCAGAGATGAGGTAGATCCAAGAGTGTCTGACGGAAGCGAAGCGGGTTGTGATTGCGTAGAGCTGGACATAGTCGAAAAGAAGGAGGGTGTTGCGCCGGTGAGTTGTTGCGAAGATCGCTGTTCTTGTTGCTCTGATTGGCGTGCCATGGCAGTCATTCCTGACGTGTTGGCCTTGCTTGGCTGAAGTGGCTCTGTCAACAGGGACAAGTCCCTCAAAGACTCCGTCAAGTCAGTCGTGTTTTTATCTTGCAGGGGTGAGACTGGCTTTACTGCAAGTGGCGTGACAGTTCGGTTAGGCGAATCTCTTTGCTGGCTGGGTATAGAGTTGCCCTTCAGGTCCCATGCATCATCATCGAAGCCCTCCATGGGCGGCTTTTCAATCAAAGGCGGACTAGGATGTTTCGAGACTGCAACAGGACTGCGAATACTGGACGCGGAGCCCTCAGCAGTCGTCAAAGCAGCGGCATTGATTACATCACTTGTTTGAACTGCTGGTGCCGGACGGCCTTTTCTGGTATTATTTCGAAGCGCTCCGCCAGGTCCAGAAAACAATCCGCCGGAGTGGGCATCGGAGTCTTGCTTGTTGCGCTCACGCCCGAATTTCGAGTCCAAATTGCGCATAACTTTGATTATATCGCCCTCTCGTAGGCCCAGCGTCCGTAAGATGGTAGCGTTGACGTCTGGGAGAACACTCTCATCCATAGAGTCCTTGATGAAAGCCTGAGCATATCGTTCGCAAAGCCCAACCGGAACATCGCAAGACAAAAAGAATTGAAACCAATCATATTCTGGCTTCACACTTTTACCGACGGATGCACCGGCTTGAACTCCTCGCTTATCAGTTGCCTTCGCCCTCCTTACATCTGCTAATGGCTTGTCGTCATCCAAAGAGATGCCAGTCATTTTTTCAACATACTCGAGGTCGTCTCGTGACATTTTTGCGATAGGCACGGCTATCTTGACGCCATTCAATTTATGAAGATGAATTTTGCTGTCTTTCAGACCCAAAAACTGGGCATCAACACTAAACGAGCCAGACCGATCGGTCCAAGTTCTCACCTTCGACGAATTAGGTCCTAAGATATATCGTTAGCCATACTGTAGACCGTTTGTTAGCCACTTCGAGTATAGTGTTCTGACATACTTGATTTTAGCTTGGTATGATGTTCCGTTTCATTGCGTCCGTTCTCGTGTTTCCCTCGCTGTTGCATTAAATTATTATCTGGTTCTGCAACGAGACTGCTACCCCTCTCGGGATGCAAAGCTCCAGGCCCTACCTGTTGAGGCGCTCTGCTTGCCCTGATGGCGTCCTTCGTTAACCTTATTTCCTCAACCCGGTTCTTCTCGACAGTGCCTCTCGCAGTATCCGCGCCATGAATGTCAGAGATAGGAGCTACGACGGTACCAGTTATTTCGACGTAGCTACTCGGCACCACGCCTTCCTTTCCGTTCTTAAGTCTCGTCACTTGCCACCATTCCTCACTCTTGGAATCATCTATAACAAGCACTTCATCGCCGGCAGCCACAGTGACTTCGTCATCTCCTTGAGCCATGAAGTCGTACAAGATTTGGCCTTTCCGCTTATGTCGTTGAGAGCCAGCCAATATCACATCTCGTAGTCCTTGAGCACGAACAGCGCCTGAAAGTTCCGCCAAAGCAACTACTATTTCCTCGGCGGTGTCCTTAGCGCCAGCATGGAAATCAATGCTCTTACTAGGTCGAACAAGTTCCATGAAAACGTGCTTTCCTTCCCTAGAGTAGTGCGTCATTTTATCGGCGGCCCATTCTTGTGGGGGCTCATCCTCGGCGCTTTCAGGCGCAATGAGTATCGTGCCCGTGCCTAGGTTGATGCCTAGCGTGGTTGGCATCTTCTTCCGTTTGCCCATGCAAGACACCATCTCGTTGATTGTGTACATATGAAAGCCTCCGGGTGTGCGCAGCGCTTTTTTGGTATTTAAAGGTCCCCGTGAATCATGAATTGCCTTATGCGCTGAGAGTTTTGGTCGAGATCGTTCTGGTAGTGCCGGGGAATTGGCTTCCTGGTCGTCAACCTCGATCTCGGATGTCGAGGTCTCGCTATTTTGAGTGCGCGGTCTTGCAGGTTGAGAAGAGGGTGAAGATGGCAAAATTGAGGCTTCCGTCGTCGTTTTTGATCTACCATCCAGAACACTGGCTAAAGCGATGGCAGGGCTCGATGATGATGAAATTGAACTTGCTCTGAGCTCTTTGGGAGCGCCATCCTGCTGAGGACGCACGGGTAGTGCGGGAGGTGTAACAGTCATGACATGAGTTTGTAGTGTAGGGGTCTCATCCACATGAATGTAATTCGCAGGGACGAAGCCGTATTCATCATCAAGTCCAACGAGTATCCAGTCGGGGTCTGATGTGTCGTAAACCTGCAAAGTGGCTTCCTCGGGAAACGAGAGCTCTTCGTCTGTTTGACGTGTGTACTCGTAAATTGCACGCGCTTGGTTCACTATCGGGGCCTAATAGTGGGAGCGTGGAATGAGTAACAGAATATCGCCAACAAGAAACCTGACTAAGACAGACATACCTCTTCGACATAATTGTTTGGCACTAAGCCAACTGGCTCTTCTTCATCTTCAGCTCCCGCCTTTTTTTTCGCTCTCCACCACCCATCATTATTGCCTTTATCCAAAACGTAGAGAAGGTCGCCTTCGGTGATAGCCAGTTCGCCATCAGCTCGTGGCTCGTAGTCGTACGTTGCAGTATACACCCCAAGAAAGCCCATGTCGACAGACGAAAACGCAGTCCGTCGAGCAGGACAATTATCGATTATTCAGCGAGTCCTAGGGCCTTCAATTATGGCACGCTGGCTATAGAGTGCAAATGCAGTGTGGCTGCAAAATGACTGCGTCGCAGATGAGATGCACACGAAGAAGGTTCGGTAATAAGTGACGACGTTGGGTTCTGTTTGGGTGACCCAAGGGGGCGGGGTCATGTGGGGATCGACCCCGAGACCTGGTACTAGGTACCTTAGGTAGGTAGGTACCTCTGGTACAGGTACAGGTACATACCTATGTACATAGATTTCTAAGGTAGGGGGCATGTAGGTAGGTTATAGATACATGTACCTAGTGTAACGGCCAGTCAATGTGCTACTATGTATTACCGTATTATCTCAGAAATAAGGACACGACTGGGACGCCCGTTTCTGACGAATCAATGTGTGAGCTTTGACCACGCTAAGATAGATCGGCCCACGGTTCGTTTGTATCTTTTC
>SRQL01000403.1:0-25465 GCA_018360575.1 Claviceps sp. LM454 group G7
TCCTATATACTTGCAAGTCGCACAGGCAACACTGTGGTTCCAAACTTACATCTTCGCCGCAACAGCCCTCTTATAGAATGGCTGTGCTGTGAAATGGGATCTAGGCCTTGGGATGACGGGAGTCTCATGGGATGTGGTCTTTGTACGATGAGGGAAAACGCGGGTGACTAAAGGCGGAATGCCCGAGGGGAAAAATCTAACGAATACTGGAGCATTGATGGCGTCATATTGTATATTCGGTTCGACTTTTGATCAGATCACGCAGACTATGGACGTGATGTAAGCTGAGGTGGCAGTTTATATTCACTTATATTCACACGTCTGTGGAACATAATTTGAGCTGACTTCTTTGATCACGATGGCGGCTGCACTGTCTACGAAACGCTGTTTTGATTGCGCAGACCGAAAGTATCGATGTCATTATTGTCGCTGATGTAATGTTACAATCATGGCTGTTGCTGCTCTAATTACAGCGTCCAGGCTTCGCCAAAATGACACGGACAACGTCGTGTGCCGTGTCTTTCTTGTCGGCCATGACAGCAATCATGACTAGTAGAATAGGCTCTAAACCCGTTCCAGATACGCTATGCAGTACCACCCTTCTTGCTCACATGATTACATCCTCGTCATCTGCATCCGTCGACGCAGACTTGCCAACGCCCTCGGTTCGACACCAGCTGACGAAATCGTCGATAACACTTGGCCAGGCACCATCTTCGTTCCAGAAAGATAGGCTCTCGTCTGCCATAGATTTCAAGGCAAATTCTAGCGTCATGTTCCACATATCCTTGTTCACAGACCGAGTCCATTTCTCGTTCAGAAACGTCTTCCAAAGGTGCAACCAATCGTAGTTTTTACTCTTCCAGACCATGCCAGGCGGCGAAAAGAGCATTCCCCAATACACTACAGCATTTTCCAAGGAAAGAGCCTTTTGGTCAGCTTCCCGGCCCGCTATAAATGCATAGCGGTACACCTTTTTAAATAGAGCCGGTGTCTTTGATAGCGTCGATGACAGATGTCGTATGTGAGCTGCATGTTCTCGATTCGAAACTCCGGCTCTATGGGGTGAAATAATGAGAGAGTTAGTTCATGTTGCCGGCAGCATTGTTCCAAGACATGGTGCTAAGTGCACATCAGCTCAAAGTCTCACCCTGTAGCTTTCCATCCCTCAACAAAACCACGGCGTTGAATCTCCCCGACATTGGGAGCTTGTACGATTTCTAACGCAATGAAAAGCTCGGCATTTTCTAGGTTGATCTTCAGTTTGCTGTCCAGGTAACTCATCGTGGACTCGAGTTCCATCTTGTCCTTGTCATCGTGGGCAGCATCTGCATTGTGTCAGCCAATGAAAATCCCCCAGATACGATGCGAACATATCGCACACAAGATTTATCTACCTCTTAATGAATTAAACAACTTTTCCAGTTGCGAGTCAGCCGGCGACGGACCTCTGGCTTCGCTCGAGGAGTAGAATCTAACGGTGAGGCTTCGGTATTAGTGTCTGATCGGACACCAATGCAAATCAGAGGAAGTAGTAGGCAGATGAAATTCGAGACCATGAACAAGATGAGAACAGCCCCTCTGTTTGTCAGAGCCTTCGTTCTTATTTGGTCGTACTTTATCACACGTCGGCACTGACGAGCTGCGTCACATACATAGGGGGATCTGGCCAGACCCCGCTCCTAGCTTCACACGGGAAACACGCAGTAGAACCAAGATCGGTGTCTTTGCCATCAGGAAACATCGAGAACGCACTGAAGATACGATGAAAAGCAGGGTTGGACGGTTGATGGCAATGATCAAAAAAGAAATGTGACGAGGCAGTTTAGGTCGAGATGCAGAAGTTGCGACGAGATAAGCGAAACGACCAGACTTACGCATCAACAGCCTCGTCGATCTTGTAGCCGGCTGACTTGAGATACTGTGCAGCACCAGAAGATTAGCGTGGTAGACGAATCATGGGAGGTCCCAGGCTAATGATGAAGCGACGATTTGCAGCAGCAGCCTCAGTATGGCAATCTAAACAAATCGTAGAAGTTCTCCAAAAGAACAGAGGAGGAATAGCTGACTGAGCTTGCCATTGAGTATTGCTCTCACGTACCCTGCTGGCCTGGCGGTCAGATATGCCGGTAAGGGCCACGAACTGAGAGACCAAGGCCCTTTGCTGACTGGTTGAAGGGGCCGGCATCTCGGTTGATGGAGAGGTTTTCTACCACGGCCTTGTATGGCTTGATTTCGGAACACCTTGTTTAAATCGTGGCTGCCCGCCTGCGGTCTCGCCGCCTCGCGTCGTTGGCTTGCAGGTGTGACGTGGATGTGGGACAAGACCCAACGGCGCGAACGTGTCGGGTCGACGCCAAGCGATGGAGGAGCAGAAGGACCAGATTGTCGAGATGCTGGGCTTGGCGACCAATACTCGAGTGGACTAATTGCAGCGGACCCCGTCCAAGTCGTGGAGTATGTACAGTATGTAGTTTTTGGAAAGAGAAGAGAAGACTTGGTGGGGAGAATTGGAGGAGGTTGTCAATCTGATCTGGTGGTCATGCTGCAGCAGGTGTAGCTTGGTGGGGATGTCCGATGGAGTGCGTTTGTGGCGCCATCGTGATTGTGGCTGATGCCACTTCAAATTCCTAAACGCGGTCTTGACGCGTTCGCACCTTACTGCCCTCTTGATGTACTTGCATCGCTCGGCGCTCACATATGGACCTCGTCGCCTTTGCCGCCTCAGTATCGTCAGCGCACATGTTGTCGCTTCCAAGAAATGGCATCGTTGCAATCTGCCGATGATGAAGGGCACACAATTGATCCGGCGCAGCCACTTCGCGGCACAGTCGCTTGCTGCACCAGCATACCGCCTGACCAAAGGGTCCGTTCCCCATCGCGAGAATAGGAATAGACCATTGTTTGCTGACAAAAATGTTGCCATTGTTTGAACAGACCGATATTGCTGTCAGAGTCGAAGAACTTGGAGGCCTTCATAAATACGATCTTACCCCAGACGTGACCCATCTCATTGTTGGCGCATACGATACTCCCAAATATCGTCATGTCGCCCGCGAGCGGCCTGACATCAAGGCCATGGACGCAGCTTGGATTGAAGATATGGCGCATCTTTGGAAAAATGACGAGGTGATTGACTTCGTAGCGCTCGAGAAGAAACATCAACTAAAAGCGCTCGAGAAGTGCGGCGCTGAGTCGCCATCACCGCTTCAAGGGCAGTCCACGGAACGTCAGTCACTTCTGATATGCTTGACGGGCTTCGGCGAACAAAGAGACGACATCGCCTCACGTATCAAGGCAAACGGCGGACGGTATACGGGCGATTTGACCAGACGATGCACTCACCTCATCGTGGATAAGCCAGAGGGGAAAAAATACGCTGCAGCCAAGTCCTGGGACGTTTACACTGTGACGTTGGACTGGCTGGACCAAACCATTGAGCGGGGAATGATATTGGAAGAGGCAAGATTTGACCCGTTGCTGCCTGTCAAGGAACAAGGAATCGGAGCTTGGGTCAAGAGAGACCCCAATACCCTAGGCAAACGATCAAGATCATTTGCGTCTAATGGAACAGAAGACAAGGGGGTCAGGAAATTGCGCAAAACCGCGAGTATGAAACTGAGCTCCCAGCGAAATACTCTCTGGGGAGACATATTGGGGCGGTCTGGCTCGATGGAGCATTCGTTCGCCAAGGATAACATCAGCGCGGAAGCAGCACCCGATACTACCATCCGGCCGCAGCATCACGTCGAGCCATATGAGCGCACGCCAAGTGAAGGCATCTTGGCCCGATGCATTTTTGCCATCCATGGCTTCAATGACAAACGGCATACGGTGCTCGAAGATACCATCACCACTCTCGGCGGCAGCGTGGTCTCGTCCCTACGCGAAATAACCATGAAAGCTACCCCGCCAGGGCAGTCACAGCAGTCACATCGTTTCTTGGTAGTGCCCCAGGTCTCAGAAGCCAGCTCACATCCCAACCTGCCTAGCGACGATGTCGAGGTTGTCACCGAATTCTTCCTCGAAAGGTGCCTGCATAGCAAGCAATTCATCCATCCAAGTCAGCATGTTCTGGGCAGACCGTTTCCCGTCTTTCCCATACCAGGGTTCTCGAAACTGGTCGTCTGCAGCGCGGCGTTCACTGGCCTTGACCTGAATCAAATTGCTCGCAGTACGTCACAGCTGGGAGCCAAGTTTGAAGAAGAGTTTAGACGGACAACGAGCGTCTTGGTGTGCAGATCTCTGAATGCAATGCGGAAAGAAAAGCTAAAGTATGCTATCCAATGGGGCGTGCCCATCGTATCAGCCGACTGGCTATGGGAGTGCATATCCACCGGGTTTAATGTACCTATAGACAACTTCATTTATCCAGAACTCAGAGACAGATATGGTTCACGAACGCCTCCCGAGATGGAGATGAATGACCGATCTAGTCCAAGCACAACAAAGTCGAATCCACGGTCAAGACCCTCACGACCAAAGATAATAGGAGGGTTTGATGCTCGCGGTTTTGATGAGGATTCTCCTGAACAGTCCCCCGACTCTGATTCAAAGCCGGCCTCTAAAGCAACAGGGACCTTTTCTCGACCTGATCTGCCGACTTCAGCTGATTTTCTCGTGGATAAGAGTCGACCCGGTGGGGCTAGCGACGAGCGAGAAAAGACTCCTCCACTCGCTGAGTTATCTGGAGCCCAACTCAACAAGTCGTCCTCGTCATCTAAACAAGCTATAGCTCCATCTGGTCGCACGCGGTCGGCGCCCATCCCGGGCGAAGGCTTTGAAACCCCCACGAAAGCAAACCGCAGTCCATCTGTTCCCCCGCAGGACCTCTCAAAAGATGCGGCAGCAGCAGCAGCAGTAGGAACAGGTTTTGACGTTACCAGCGGCAGAGACAGTCAAACCGCTGTCGACGAGGATGAAGTGCGAAGAAGAGAAGAAGCTGCGAGACAACAAAGAAAAGAATCAGAGCGTCAGGCCTTGTCGTCCAAGCTTTCGGATCTCATCCAAGTCACAGCAGGGACCGTCTCAAGCGATAGCAACTCGTCACTGGCGCAAGCAACGTCCACGCGGCCACGACGCCGCCAACTACTTGGCCGTGCTGTCAGCAACGTCTCCAATGCCAGCAGTGCGGCCAGCTACAACGGAGACGGAACCGGCTCTGGCCCTCGACAGATGACGGACAGTCTCCGGGCCGCTGTGGCTGCAGGAACAGACGATGATGACGATATGAGGCGGCACGAGGCACAACCTCCTGCTACTCAACTAGAATACGCCGACCCGGAAGCCATGCAGATGAAGCAAGAAATCATGAATAGAATGATGGGCAAGGCCAGCCATGAGGGCAAGGGCGCGATGATTGATGATGCCAATGCAACTCAGACGATGCTCGGCCGCAGATCATCTCTCCGGAAGCGATGAACTGTTTTGCATTTTTGCATAAAACCTTGATGCAGTACATGATGCTTTCGAGGCAGTGGCGGAGGAGCGAGGTCCGGCGGACATGGTCAATCTTACTAGAATCACTTACTTCAACTGTTCAGGAAACGAACGTAATGCGAATGTACGCCATGTGTAACGATTGGGTATTGGTGTCGCGGAGTTTTGGTTCTGCATGACTCTTGTATGAGTTTCCTGAATACAATATGTATACGAAAATACACTACTTTTTGTTGCAAAGTTGACTGCATAACGACCAAGTCGGGAGTACGAAAGCAATGTGTGCGTTTCTGCGATAGTTGTGCCGTTCTCACCGTCCCAACGCCGCTGACATTCTTTTAACAAACGTTTTGCGATCATGATTCATAGTTCGTGATTCGCCTGTTTCGAAGAGCTTTTAATTCAAGCTCAGCGACGTCTATCTGCGTTCTCTGCTTTCTTCGCCCCTGGTGAGGTCTTTCCTCGTTTGGACTGGCTCTGCAGCTATATTCCGAGATTCGCGAATGAAGCGCTCAAGATTATAGCTTCAATCCTCACCGAGCGCACGCCAAAGCTGGAAGAGTCAAAGAGATGGTACAGAGATATCATGCAATTGGTCCATTCCTTGAGATCGTCGTTGAAGGCGTTTTCACGGCACATGGGGTTTTCGCGTCACCTGTCTCCAGATGGTAATGGGGCCTGATGTGCACACTGTAAGTGTAGAAATCTTTATTTCGCCTATTTTGGATTTTGGCGACAGAGACTAGGCCAAACCAAGAGAGACTTCGGTAGGACAAAGGAGCAGAGAAAGCTATCGACGTTGCCGGGCATTGTAGGACTCCATCGGGATTAGGGTGATACCGACCACATCAACATTATCCGAACATACGAGGTATTTGGGAGCTATAACGACGTTATCGCGTTGTGCGGACAGTACTATAGTTACAAATTGTAGCTGCTTGGTTTCCAGGTAGGTACATATCATACATATGTCTTCCGGTTCACACAGAGTAGATACATACAGAGTAAACGCGCGATGATTGCGGTTCGTGTAACGGATTGGTGGATCGCGACTCGCGTCACGCGTGGCAGGTCAGTCAGCCAAACTACCGTAGGTACTCAGTAAATCCGTTATCGTCTGTGGAGCCGTCTTATCGTCTGTGGAGCCGCCCAGCCCTGTTTCTACGCTCCTATTGCACTAGTGCCGACCCCCTGACAGGGGTGAGGGGGCTTGGGCCTCTTGGCCCGTTATCTTAGATCATCTGTGTATGGGGGAGCGAATGAAATCGCTAGAAACAGGGGTGGGCGGCTCCATAGACGATAACGGATTTACTGAGAACCTACGGTACCTAGGTATGTACCTAGGTATGTACACGCGTGACGTCACCCACAACGGCCCCTTCCTTCTCCTGCGCAAATTTCGAGGGCCAACCTGGACGAGCCCGTATCTTGTACATAAACTTACACAGCCTGTACGACAAATTATTGAAAGGAGCGCGTTGGAAGCTGCGCCGCCCAATCTCTGTAGAACCGTGAGCGCCAAGGCTGTTCCTTAGCGACTCCAACGACTTTGACGCGTCGGATCATGGGATGGCATGATGATGGTGCTTCATTGCGTTTGGCCCTTTCCGGCACGTTCCTATGTACTCCGTAGATGCAGTCGGTGACATATCCAGTCTACATGTGTTTTGTACCTGAACTTGTACAGTAATGTATGTACATACATACACACTTTATGCACCGGTATTGTCACCTTGTTGTCCTTTGAAGGACGAGATGATGTATCATTCCCCACTTTGTCGCTCGCGTGAAACGCGATATTGAATGAATCATGGGCCATGATGGCACACCGCGGCTATTTCTTACAACCGACTCCGCTTCCATGCATCCAACATCCGTTAATAGAACAGAAGGAACAAAGAAACCCGTGACTGGGCATTGCCATCAAGTCGATAATTCCAGATGTCCTACACCACGTACACCAGACTGAAGTTACATTACATTTACATGTACAATTAGCATCAGGTACCTCTGTCGCTGCGTCCTGCTCGGAGCTCCGCGTCAAAACTCAATTCTGGATTTTCCTCGCGTTAAGCAACTAAGGTACTAGAATGCCACGTATACTTTTCTTCTCTGCTTACTCCTTGTACTCCGTGTTCATAAGGGAAGGGCACATTGTGTGGCGTTTCTTCTCTGGGTCCAATTCATTCGCATGCTTTCGCGATGTACTCCGTGGGTATCGATTCATGTGACGGCCGAGTGTGCGCGTTCCGGCAACTAAGTTTTCCCTTGTCTTCCTCTCATACGAAAATACCTTAACTTCTACGTACACACCCACTGATTGATATCTACATAGAATAACTTCCTCTCCTCCCCCTTGTGCCTGACGGAGAGTACGGGGCACATGGGGTGCAAAGTACCTAGGTTGTACCTCAACGTAATAATAATAAATTACTCTAGTTAGGCGCGAACCTAATATCTAGTACATCTATTTACATAAACCGCACGGGAAAAACCCTAGTGCAGGGAGGAAAACCTGTGCGCCGCCATTATCAATGCGTCCTTGGACCCCTCGGGGTTCCGTGGTTAATCTGTCATTTGCGGGGGTGCGCTGCTTGCTCGCTTGGCAGCAGTCGCTGGAGGGCGTGTGGGTGGGCTGGCTAATCCAGCCGTACCTCAACGTAGTTCGGTGATGTTTCTGCCGCGCGGCTATTGAAGAGCTCCACAACATGTAAATCAATGCAGAACTTCGCTGCCCTGTTCGAGTGATTGCAAATCGATCTTCGCAGTCGGTGTACGGAGTACATGAGTGTGTCTTTCGCTAATATTTTGAGAAGCCTCAGAACTTCAGAAGTCAAGTCATCATACCTAGAAAAAAGTACATATGGTTTCGTCAAGCAAACGAGCAGGACTGGGAAACTGAGAACTCAGTGCTCACACTATTATCCCACCCCTGTGCACAATGCAGGGGTTTTTGGGCCCGATCCCCCCGGACGATGCCGCAAGCAGTCAATGAGGGCTTCCAGTAGCATCTCTTCCGAACTCGCGGGGTGATCTCGGCGCATCGCCTCTTCGTACTCCGTATGTACATACTCAGTCACGACTCACGACTCAGTCACGTATGTACAGTGTACACAGTACGCGGTGCATCAAAGCCAATCTACATTTGATCAAGTCCCATCGCATGCAAGTCTTTGATTGTAGCTCAGAGTGCATAATTAACGGCTTGGGCCATACCAAGTACCTAATGTAGGTATGACGATGCCAGCCAAAGCTACCTACCTACCTAGGTACGTACTCTCACCGATTTGCTAAAAAAGGAACAATCACAAGAGAAGAAAAAATAGCATATATATACCCTATATATTAATAATGTTGGCAACACAACTTACAAGCCACCTCAACCCCAAAGTCCGAGTTGCGCTGTATATGTACATACACACTTTTGTACTCCGTAATTTGTATAAAACGCGAGACAATTAGAGTCAAGTGACCCGTCCTGCAGAATGGATTGGTTGCTCGTGATTCCATTTATTTTCTTCTTTTTCCGGCCGTTATTCTTTGCCGTTTCCAGGAGCGGATGAATATGTATGTATGTATGTACGTATCTATCAGATGGCGTGGGTAGGTATCTATGTACCTCATAGAGTATGTATGTACCTATGTACCTCCAGGCTCCTACTAGGTGTTCTGCGAGACTGCGACGCATGGAACCCTTCATGCAGAGGCAACACATATGTACCTACATCCTCCCTGTCATTGGGGGTGTCTTTTTTACATATATATGTTATAATATGTACCTTGTCTTCTGAGCTCCCAACTCCCGCGGGTCCGATCATCGATGGCGTCTGCTGTCTTAGCCTTTAGGTATCCGGATGGAGATACAAACTGAACGCCGACTTTTTGCGCCTCCCTTCCCCTGCTCCTTCAGGTCCCCTCAGCCAACCGCACCTGTCGCGTCATCACGCCTCACATGTAGGTAGGTTATTTACTGGTCCGTCTATTCAGAACTCTAACACAACACCCCGGTCCATGACGTCCGCTGATGCAAACATGATGGGGCTCCGTTCGAGTTGCCCTGCTTATTCTCAGGAGTCAAGGGCTGAGGCTCAATATGTATGCGCGGGCAACGGATTTATTAAGCCATTGATTTGTTTTGCCTTGAAACGTTGGTACAGTGAAGACCGAGGAAGCGTATCCGTAGTACGTGCTCACGCTTGGGTCACGGGTGGAGGAGGTGTTGATGGAGGAGGCGTGACCGGTCGTGGTTGTCTGGGGAATCGAGTTACATATCCCAACGTCCAACAGCGCAAAATTGAGCAAAGGAAGACTGAATCTGGGCAAGCAGTTAAGCCACTGGAGTTGATGGCATATTTCGACCGCCAAATGCTTCCATAAAACCCGGAGGAAGGTTACAAGACGAGCCAGGGCTTCATCTGCTGAAGAACCGCTCTGCACTCTTATAAGTCCCCCTTACCCTAAGACGCAAAGTGACATCTATGTAGTTACGTAGTACGAGGACCTCTATGGATCAGAGGTAGTAACTGACTTGTCCAAGCCATCGATATGTCCCTGGACTCCCTGGTGGGAGGCGCTGCTGCCTTTCCTGATTCCTTAAAAAAACTTCGAAGTATCGTCACTCGAGCCGAAGAAGGTTCGTCAACGTCTCAGGATCTTGAGAGTCTACAGCGCACTCTTCGGGAACAATACCCATCAAATGCCAAGGTGTCATGATGGAAGGAATGTATAAGAGTGCAGAGCGGTTGTTCCGCAGATGAAGCCCTGGCTTGTTCTTATAACCTCCCTCTGGGGGTTTTGGAAAGATGAGCTGGTTACGCAAACAAATAAGGATGATGATATCGCCATGATGCATGAACAACCTCGTTGCCAAGCGCCGAGCGGAGTAGAGACCGTAGAGCTATGAATCTGTTGACAACCGCGCAAGAGAAGCATGGCATATGTAAAATGGAGGGACACCAAGAAGAGAAAAGTCGTTCGGCATCGCCATCTTATACGTATCCAGAGTTGTTTCTAGTCGTTCGTTCTTACTGTAGATGGACAACGACGTGACTCGGGAGGAAACAGTATCGTTGTAATCGCATGTCTCGGGTGACGCACGCCTCGCTATCCTGTTAATCTATGTATTAAGAAATTTACGGAACGTCGCTTTGCAGTGTTGGAAACTACCACGATCTAGTAGTCCACGTGATGCCTATTCGATCCCTCTTTACGCTCACTGCCATCTGTATCAATAATGAATAATGCATGCCACCAAGCCATCCATGCCCCATGCAGATTTGGCCGTTGCCTTATCCCAGCTGCACCGAGAACAAGATGTACCAGAAACTCCCACATGGACGAGGCACGATGTGGAAGAATGACGAGCGACAAAAGACGTCATGAAAGCTCACGCAATGCTGGAATAAGGTACAACTACTACTCTGGAGTGAACAAATCAGTGCTTGCCAGAGGATCGCGCGTGCTGAACCACGAAACGCCAGATACCCCGCTGATATTAGATAGAACCCAAATAAACCTAGAATATATCTTGAGAAAAAAAGAATACAAAGAATAGAAAGAAGAGCACAGGGAAAAAACAGGCTCAAAGAACTCCATGACCTCCGTAACTTGACATATCCATAGCGCATCAACGACGTCAACACCCACCGGCTCAGTACTTCGCAGAATAACGGTGCGCTGGGGGCGAGGGCTGCAAATCATAGCCACTGGCCTGTCCGTACAAATCGTCGGCGTAGATGGTGGCTCGGCGGTCGTCCTCTGGTAAAAGTTCCTTGACTTCCCAGTTGTTCATGCGGGTACCGACGGAGAATTCTAAATCTTCTCTGGTGATAGAGTCCCAGTACTGCAGAGCGGAGTTAGCAAGCAATACCCATATATGAGTCGAAGTCGGATCTTTTTCTTCTCTTCTGGCTATTGAGGATTTCGAACAGAGGCCATAGCACACAGATCCGATAAGGGGATAGAATAAAGAAGGCCAACATAGAGGGAGCAGCAGTAATCATCATACCTTGTACACCATCATGACGCCAAGCAAATTGCACACCGTGGCAAAGAACAGTCCATCCAAGTAGTGGCTCACCGCCGTACAGATCTTGCTACTAAAGGCATAGAGAATGACTTGCCCCGCCACGAAGAAGAATACACCAAAGGCAATGTCTCCCAGCGGCCATCGATCGTGCAACGTCCTCGTCACCAAAAGGACCTGCATCCCCACGTAAACAAAAAGCTCAATCGCGTTGACGAGGTAGAGCACAACGAACAAGCCCACCGTGTTCGTCGGGCGAAGACCAGCCCATCCCTTGAAGGTCGCCAGAGAAACAAGAAAGCTAATGATAAACGCCACCATGGAGCAGATGCGCATCGTCCACACAGATAAAGGCGTGCCATCCTCGTAGAGCTGGAATCCGACAAAGCCGTTGATAAGCAGACATGTGATGAGCGCGCTGCTCAATCCATTCTGTATACTGACAAAATACGGAAACGGACCACTTGCGGGGGGAACGACCCCTGCATCGACGATCAACGAGATGAACGTCAACAGCATGTAGAGGTAGAAGAAAGACAGAATCTCCTTGCGCCCCACAGCCGTAAACTTGCTCCGCACATGGAGGATCATGACAATCGTCATGACCAGTGCCACAATGTGCATAGCAGAGGCAGCGCCCTCAAAGATGACCGTGTTGGCCAACGCAATGTTGCGAGCATAACAGTTCGGCTCGATCCCTACGTGGTTCGTCGCTGCTAGTGTAGGGCCAACGTTTGCGCACAGCGGGAGCGGCGCATTTTCGCAGATAGAGGTGAAGTCTCCGAAGCCTGACATCGTTGCGTATTAGACCGTGAGGTATATACGTGAGATATTCGTAGATTTAATATCGGACATGCAGACGTCGTTCGGGCCAAGTTCCGATAATATTCCGTGTCTATGCTGCCCGAGAAGCAGGCTCCGAATGAGGGGGGGTTTCTGTCCCTTTGAACAATATCTACACAAAGATCGTCGATTCGTTCGATGGCCAACTGACACCACTCTTCGGATTGTCGCCGGTGGATGTTTACGAGTCTTTTTTTTGATAATATGTACGAGGTCGTGCCTCTATGTCGTCGATTTAATCCGGGCGCCGGATGAAAGTCGTGAAAGGCGCGCGACTATCCTTTCTAGATCAGCCTGTCACGAAACAACGTAGAGAGACTTCGTGCGATGTGCTCAGTGGAAGTTCCAGGCGCAAGATACGGAAGCTCGGCCAAATTCGTAGTTTCGTGCAAAGCGGCAAGGCCGATAATCCGAGCAGGTCCAGGGTCCAGGGGGGGTAATGAATTCCGCTTCTTCCTCTGCTCGGGCTGGCAAGTATTGAAATCACAACACGCTGGTTTCGATGGATAAGATGCTTTCTCTGTTCTCAGTAGTTCAAATCTTCAGTCTCCTGCCGTTCGTGTCCCGCAGGGGGCAGTATGCGATCGACGTTTGGTGACCCAAAGCAAATGTAGTGACGCCGTACTGGGTATAGGTAGGACGGAGAACAATTAAAGGCTGGAGCGAGTGTCTGGGCCAAGCCTCAGGTGATTTGCTGCGGACCAGTGGTCGTGGCCGTCAGGACGAGGGAGATGTCAAGTCCAAGACCAATTAACATAACAAAGCGCACACATGATGGAATACATACGGAGTACGGAGTACGTGGACAAAATCCCGGCCGCTTTTGCTGGCGCTTGATTCTGCGCGGAATGACAGCATGTGATTGGCTGACAGCTGGTTGCCCTCGGACCTCCACGTCAACGGTAACCAGTGTGACCAGTGACCACCCTTCATGCTCGGCTCCACAGCTATGTACATTACCTAGGTATGTACCTACCTTATGAGGTAGGTAGGCGCCTTGTACTGTACTTACTAACTTAGGCACCATGTATATCTCACGGAAGTTGGCCAAATTGATGTGAATTGATATCACTGACTTCTACAAAGTACATGTGAAAAATTGTTGCAACTTTCAAGGCCGGAGAATGCTGCGCCGTCAGTAGAAGTATTTGGCCTCGTGGATTGCCAGGCATGTGTGACATTTGAGACCTATTTACGCTTTATTAAGCGAACTATGTCGGTATTATAGGATTTTGCTTCAGCGATGATCACGTCAGCGAGAAAGGTTTTACCCAGTACAGGAGGATGAAAAAATCGAGTACTCCAAACCGTATGCACAGCTGTTTCTGGATATCCTTGTGATGAGTAAAAGTACAGGTGTTGGTCAGGAAATCCCCCCCAAAAAAACAAGAAACCCCATTGCTCCTGCAACGCCAATATCCGTGCCAGCCAAGCCCCAAACCATGCCCTCCCGACGCCAAACAATATGATGCAGTGTCCTGAATTCAGTCGTGAAAAACATTGAGCTAATTAACAGTCGTGTAAGATTCGTAGCACAGTTTCAGCCCATAACCCGAGTCAAAATCGAATCGATAGCAAGTCATCACGACGTCATGCTTTACAAAGAAAAAACGGCCTCATCTCGATCAATTCATCCGTCTTGACGCACAAAACTCACGAGATGAAAGACGACGATGCCACTGTCCTATGAGGATGAGTAGTGTGACATGCTTTGAGGTGGCAAGTGCTGTTGATCGCTCCGATTGTACAACAAAAACTCCGGCACGATGCCAGTTCGAAGGTCATGCCGACGCCCAATGGGTTGGTAATGCATCTGATTTGGGTGAACCGGGGCCGACATGTGATACTGGTCCAGAGATGCAGATGGCGGAGGATATAAGAGACGATTAACGTGGCGGATAGGCTTGTAAGGACTGGCTCTGTGTTGCAAGTAAACGCTCGGAGAATTGGAGATCGGTGTGAGAGCCCCGGGGGTGTGTGCGGCGGATCCTGGTGCAAATGAGTCAACGAGAGGTGACGTTCCATAATTGGCCAGTAGCCTTCCAGGACTATGGTGCTTCGTTGAAGTCCCATAGCCCATGGCCGCCTGTGTTGGCAGAGTAGCCATCGAATAGGACCCTGCTGATGCATGTGGAATCGAGCCTGACGTTGAAGCCGATGTACCTATAGGAATCGTAGAAGTGGGCTGCTGAATTCCCCCGACACTAGGATTGGGCTGATACACTGTAGACATGGCTCGAGTGCCGGACTGAAGCGGAGGTAGCGACACCATTTGATGTGAACCTGAGCCATCTAAACTCGTGAAGACGCTCCCACATGATGCTTGTTGATTTGCCACGAGCCTGAGGTGCGGCACTGGCAATATGTTCTTTTCGAGAGACGCGTTGTGCAGCCTGCCAATCGAATCGGGTCCCAAATCCAGGGGTGCATGCGCGGACTGAACGTGACGCTTTGCTGGATGTTCCGCCAGATCCACTTCGGGACTGCGCTTCCGAGGAATCGAAAATTTGCGAGCCAATGGAGACGTTGTGTTTGCAGAAAAGACAATTCCGCTTTGTCTTTCTCGGGAACTAGGCGAAAGGCTTGTGTTTATTGAAGAGGAGATGTAAGATGGAAGGCCGCTCGTGGTCGGGGATGGCGCGGACGAGTGCACGATTCTGTGTGTGGGTGAAACCCTCACAATCGGCGATGCCGTCAGTTTTGAAGCCCGATCATAGTATTCATGAAAGTTTGAGAGCTTGGCAATCCACTGCTCCCACTCATCTTTCGACGCCAGTAAGTTGTATCTCATGTTGCTGAGAAATTCCACTTCCATGACATGGATCTCCTGGACAGCGAAACACGATACTTCAGCCCAGGTCTTGTTGGTATATGTGTTATCATCAAGAACTAGGCCCCTTCATGTTAGATGGTCGTTACGCTAACCAGCCCGTGTGATTTGCCATTATTGCTTACATTTGTTTCCAAGCATCAAAGCGACTGTAAGCAGTCGATACTCGCTTCCAGCTCGTCCCTTGATCTGCGGTGTTGATAGTCTCAAGCGATAGATAAAGAGCAATGCTAAGAAAATCACGTTCTGCGTAACTTGTGTAGTAGAAAGCACCTTGTGCGCCCATTTTTGAAACTGCTCGTGCGGTCTGGCCAAAGCTGGTAGCTGTGAGATTGACGGGCTCTTGGTTGATCGAATGCTTTCGGCCATTTTTAATTCATCGACCGATTCGAACCAGAACAGGCACGTCATCTGGCATGCGTGATGTACTGTTAGTATATAGAGTTCAAGGCCAATGCCTAGGAAATGACTGACCTGGGCAGCAAAGTCCGAGAGATTGCCACCAGTAGAGCTGATGCATTTCGGTATTTGGAGACTATGATATATCAAGGTTTCTGGCCCGCTCTTAGAGTCCACCTGGGCAACATCATAGTGATCAGAAGCTGGAGTGACTGGATCGCTAGCATGAAGTCCTGCTTGCGTGGATTGGGTCGAAGTGGAATGGTGGTCATCGTTATACTGTGACTGGATTTGTTGAGACGGGTAGCGGTACTGCTGAGCGGTTCTGACATCGTCCATTACGGGCTTCAGGAAGTTCGGCTTAGGAGGGGACGTATTGCAAAGATGATATTGACCATTGTAGGTCATAGCAGGTTGGCATGTATATGTAGCGCTTCTCTGGTCGACCGGTGGTGTCCTAAGCCCGTTGCCTAAATTCGTCGAGGTAGAAACCCGGGATAGTGACCTGGGCAGGCTAAGGCCAGATGCCAAGCTCCTTCCACGGTTGAGGTGTAATGGTGGCAATGCGGGCAGAAACGGCGTCGGAGAAGATATCTTGGCAGACATGAGGAGAAACGGACAGTCATAGAACATTGATCAAGAGGTTCTAAGTCTCAGAAAGGTGACGTTCGAGGTTGGCGTTGTCGACGACACCGAGGCAGATTTGTGGTGCGGAAAAGGGACGGCATTCCTAGATGAACGTGTAAAGACGCAAGAGCCCGGAGAGGACAGAAAGAAGAAGATGCCTCAAGGTGCAGAAGAAGACGAACACGATCGAAGAAACAAGTCGGAGCCGTCAGCCAGCGCGAGCTCAAAAAGTGTATTGATCGTGGTATTACCAACGTTTCCCGTGTAAGTGCGGCTTCTGCGAACACCCCCCTCCTCTTTCCGTCTTTGCAACCTCTCAAAGTGGAGGAAATATAAACAAGTACGAGAGCCGGGTTCCCCAGCTGCCCTCGGACACTCATCAAAATCCGCCCATTTTTTTATGAGAAACAAAAAGGGCAGAAAGATCCGAGGCGGCCCTGGAAACCAAAGAGACCTTGTTCGGCTGATATGAGTGACAGAGGGCGATAGACGACGGTCTCGGCGTAAGTGGTGGTATGGTGGAGGGATGGACCGAATTCAAGGCTCAAACGAGGCTGTGGTTGGCCACAAGGCGCCAAGCCGAGGGCCACCATTGCCCGCTGAATTTGTTTTCTGACTACCGGGTCAATCAGCAGGAGCTCTTTCGGGGCGTGCATGGGTCTTTGGGGAAGGGGGGTGTGTAGGAAGAAGAGGATAATGTGAATGAAAGAAGGAGTGAGTGTGAAGTGAGATGTGTACCGGCGCTGCAGCCCATTTCATCAGGCACGACCCAGAAATCTACCGGCCAACCGATGACTACATAGGTACATACCTAATTACCTTCTGGGTACCAGCCTGCACTGCACCAATTGGGCTGGGTTTTGGCAGAAGGAAGGCGCTCTCCAGGCGCGCGTGGGGCTTTCCTGCAAATGAGAGAAGGCGGAGACAGAGGCAAAGGTGTGCTAAGTTTAACACGAAAAGTACATATGTACTCCGCATACACCAGAGTGACCACACAAGAAGCAGGGCGCAGATGGGCTCTATCTATGTAACTACCTAACCTACGACTTTCTGTCGACTAACCTCTCCATGCACAAATGCGAATAGTGGTATAGTTACGAACGGCGCTCGTGGATCAAACGCAGTATTACGGGGGCAGCTAGGGCAAGTGAAGGTGGGATTATCCTGTCGTGACGAAGTGAGTTGCCCTTCGCATACAACGAAAATCGAGCGCTGAACTGGCATCTTGCATCTCTGGAAGCATTCGCGGCCCGCCATGGAGAGAACAACAAAAAGAAGTCTTGTTCGCCTACCAATATCCCCTTTCCGACATTAGCTTCAATTATGCATGACGCGGATGCACTCCCTACAGTTACAACTTACTGCCCTTCTACAACTCAAGAATCAAAAAGGAGTTTCACTACGGAGTACGAACTCCGGAGTGCTCCCTTTTACTTTTGGGCCCTTTGGGATCATGATACCTGAAAACACCGGGTAATACTCTGTTCTTTAGGTAACGAGCCACCACTGGGGCCGCATTCCTCATGATAATCAGACTTTTTAGTGCCAATACCAAATGTGCCCCAAGGTTAGCTTGGTGTTGCAAGAAGCGGACCCGTAGCCAAGCCCCCTTGTTGGCTGAGCACGGCTTTCTCTCAGACACAGTCAAAGGGCGTAGGCTATTGGATCAAAGTCCATACGTAATTAGTAAAGGAACAACTTTTTCAATGAGGTATAGTTTGTCGGAGAGCGGCACGTCCACCGTGACCCAACACACAAACTGCAACGCCTCTTCAATCTTGGGCCGCCCGGACTCATGCGGTATCATGTATGGCAGTCTCAAGACTCAAGAGTCAAGACTCGTCAGCGCCCGCCGTCTTTTGTGGGTCCCTGGCAAGCTGAGAACATGGCTGTGCTTCTCTCTCACGACTCGCGCTAGAGAACCACTTCGAAGGTCGAGGAGACAGCCAACAAAAGCTAATATGTAAGACTTTGGCAGCGTGCTGTTTTGACGCAACTTTCGTCTTATCAGTGATCTTTGTTCGTCATGGTCCAATTTACAGCGAGCCAAGCCGGAATATTTCAAATAAAGGCGAAGTGTTGAGTCTTGCATGGCGCATTTGCAGCAGCATGACACATTTGTGATGTGAAAGAGCTTCCATCATTCATTCAAGACATCGAAGACCCCCTGAGCCGTTGGCCCATGGACTGCTTTCTTGCACTAATTAATGCGATTGTCAATCCGCCCGTCGTGGTTCCACAACGAGCCCATCCTCGGCTGGCGTGTCTGACGTCCTACCGCAGACACCCAAAGCGTCAACATGGTACCATGCTTGCATCCCGAGACTCGAGTGCACATGATCCAAGCTATGTACACATGTACTACTCCTGCCTCTATCCGCAATATGAGTGATGCTTCGAACTGGCTCAAACCACTGCAGACTACCTACCTATCCATGATTTGGTGGCGCGGACATCGCTACAACACAGACCTACCATGGCTCCATCTGACAACACGTATGTACAGTAGTGGTTGTTCCAGCGGACTTTATGGAGCATTATCGCGCTGGAACTTGGGGCTTAGGCAGCCCAAGTACGGATGCATAATCCAGAATCAATGATCAGTGAAGGTGGACTACGAATCATGACTTCAACGGTTCAACCAAGTCACATTCTCAAGAAAATTGCGTCTTGTTTTTGACTTGAGCCAGGCAGCCCCCTGCAAAACTGAGCAAGGGCAAAATATGGGGCACGTTTTGGCCAGTTATGTAGGTACATAGGTACTCCGTTAGTTCGCGATGAAGTGATGATTTTGAGTCCTGAGTCCTGACGTCTGAATTCAAGTATGTATGTACCACATCGATTGCGACAGTAATACCTGATACATAGCACTGGGGCCGGTGTGCAACGAATTTCAGAGGGAGCTGGCGTTGTCAGCGGCGCCGTGCTGCCGCCCCTGTTCATCATCGATACCGACGGGGGCCATCAGTGCGGATAGGGCGACAAGAGCCACCACGCAATACCTACCTACCTACGGAGTACACCTGATTTATTTAGTACTGAAGCAAATGTGTACATATTTCATTACATACTGATAGATAGCCTTTCATTCAAAGGGCTCGATCCACTTCAACCTGGTGGAGGTACCTACTCCAGTAGGTATCAGAAGCGCAAATTCCTGGCTAAGCGAAGCTAATAAAGTGATGGGTGTGTCAATCAACTCGGTATGTTCCCCTGGGTTGCAAAGGAACCAAGTGATAGGCACTCCGTATGTACTTCGTACATATACTGGATGTGATGGGTGGCCATGGCTTTTCATCTCTGCCCCCCTGCAGGCCATACCAATCAGTGATCAAAAACATGGACCACTTCACGGATTTCAGCGCAGCCAAGTCCACAGGCGCCGTTTCTGCAGTGGCCTCATTATTGGCTTCGCGCCATTCGTCCTGGTTTACCAAGTACCTCTAGGTATCTGAATTTATGTATGTTACGGAGTACTCCGTATTTGTACGTCGCTTTCCGGGTTGTGCTATAGGTATACTGCTATATTCGAAGTAACGGCAAAGTTCGAGGGGTGTATCGCGGTAAAGATGAGAGTGGCTTGCTCTGGTATGTATGTCCTCTCTAGTTAACATCAGTTGCAGCAATACGGTTCTTTCGTTGATTGCGAACAAGAACAGCACGGGACGGAACATGATCGTTGTTGCGATGCAGGAATCAGGATGTCTTGGCTCCACTAATTCGGAACGGAATTAAGTACGGAGTACGGAGTACCCAAGTACATATGTACACCTCATAAAAGTCACCCTATTCGCTTCCCTCTCCCAATTGGACGCAAGCTGGCTCCGATATCACACCCGGCGTTGTATTGGTCGCGTACTGGAGTGCCAATGTTCGCTCTGATTATTATCGGTATGATCGAGTCTTGACTTACATTGAAAGAGCACTGAAAAGCAAGTTCTATGTTATATGTCTTCTACATACATAGATACCGACGATCAAATGAAAGCTGTTGGACAGGTTTGGTCCAGCATGTTACCCCCCAACCCGCTCAAAACGTTGTCTCGCTTTCAATGCAAAGAACGAGCGTCGAGTCGAAAATCATACGCACGAACATATCGAACCACCTGAGCGATCCCGTTACGGCAGCGTGTTCAGTTCTCGCTGATAGACAGGGTGATGGATCATGGCACTCATGGGCCTTGTTCTATACGGATCATCACATGTGCTCATTTCGACGACGATTCAACGAAATTGATGTTTGGGTGTTGAGTGAGGGCTGTTGCCATCACCTTGCGCCGGCGGCTTGAGCTACCTATGTGTATGTGCGAAGGACCAAAACACGTCTTTGCACAGCCCGTTTGTACTACATTACAGAATTACAGGATGTGTTGGGCCGCGGCGGGAGCTAATACATACCACCTGTCCTTGTTGTACCACTGCGTATGTACGGTGCTTACTGGGAAGGATTCATCGAACATGAGCACGCTCATGGCGAGACGCAAAACGCAAGCCATCATCGATCATTTCTACTACCAGACTTTGCATTGACCTACGTGGAGGGCAAGTCGTGCTACGCATAATCAACGTCAAAGACCGAGGAAGTACGTATGTATCCACGTACGCCGTCAGCGTTGTCAGCAAAGTCGTGGGGAGATCAGAAGGGTATAGGTATTGCCAACGGGCCAGGACTCATGATAGAAGATTTCTATTTCCGTCCACTTGGTTTCGATGTGCGCACTTTTCTTGCTGCCCACTGGTCCAGCATCAACAGTAAGGTACATAGTCTGTTCCGCTGCGAAGTTGCCAATGGCGACGCGGCTGATAAGGTGACCCATTTGCAAGGCATTGAATAAGTTGGGTCCGAGGTCCGCCTCGCCCGTACGAACGCAATACTATGTCACCGGCGAGTTTCCCCTGTCCGTCGGTCGCCCAGTCGAAGCCTCGAAGGAAACACGGTTGGCAAAATTGCTGGCAATGAGTACAGCCTGTGCCTGTGCCTGTGCCTGTGCCAGTGACGGTGAGGCCAGCGCCTAATCATGCTGGATGGTGCAGGCATGGATGCAACCGGCATGCTCAGGATGGAGAAGTATTGTTTATAGAGACACTGGATCTCGATACCTACGGAGAGGTAGGTATGTATGTATGCTCAGGCTGATCAGCGAGTCACGTTTCTGACGTGGCGCCCGTCCTATTCAGCCGACCAAGCCTCTTGCTGGCTGCACATTTGAAGTTCTGAACAGACAGCAAGACCGTAAAGACTGTAGCTACATAATCAAACGTTGCATTGATATTCGACGCGCGGCTCGGCCGTACGTGGCGGCAAGCACAAGCCGATTAATATCCTGGGTGTCTTTGCTTTCTCCTCTTCTTTTCTCTTGGGCTTTGTCACCGCTTTCCTTCTTTCTTTCTTGTTTGTGAGGCTGTTTGTTTCAGGCCGGCTACGGGTTGCGGACGGCGGGTTGCGGATTGTCGGATTGTCGGATTGCAGATCGCGGCTTATTTTACGGAGTTGTTTGGGAGCGAATTGACGAGGAAGTGCCACCTTTCCACCTTGCAAGTTGCAATTGATGGGGGTCCAGTGTCCACAAGCTACCGCCTGCTGTCTGTGGTTCTCTGACATCAACAAAGCGAGACGAAGCCGTTCTTCTGTCCCAAAGGTTGGTGAGATGGCTGTATGTACTCCGTATCACTGGGTCTAATAAAGGGGCGCTTTCGTGCTCAATGATCCCACGATTCCCACCTAAATATGTACAATACCTACCACGTCCTACGGCCCCCTCATTGACCATTCACCCATTCGCAGATTCGCCCCTTTTTGGCGAAAAGAGACAAGGAAGATGCAGATGGTCAGTCGATGACCTTGTTGTTCCTCTGCTGATGAACGATGAACCCCACAAGCTGCTTCGGAAGCCTTTGGTGGAAATATCATGTCTGTAAGAGGCTCAGACTCTCAGCTCAATCGCATTCGCCACCGATGACTTCTTGATGTGGCTTGTTGCGTCGCTTGGAGGCTTGAGGTCCGCGAAGGCTCGATTCCTGTAAGCCCCGAACTCCAACAAAAGAAACATTGACCTCATCAGCTCCCTCATCAGAGGCCCAATGCCATTACCTACAGGCTACATACATATTATTAGGCAAAACTGAAGAAATCGTGCGGCGACGCGTAGCGGAGGCGCACATTTCGTGTTTGCCTCTATATGCTCGAGTTCTCAGTGAGTAATGAGGGTATGGAGTGGAGTCTTACTGCCTTCCCCTCTGCCCATTGGTCAGCATCCTGAAAAAAAAATCCATCACGTGCGCACCCATTACGTGAGTGCACATCACGTGACGCAAACACACTCACGAGTAATGTGAGGCCATCGCCGCCGCCCCATCCCGCAGTGCCTCCCAGTCCCGAGTCCCGACAATGATGTGCAAGACGGCACAGAGGACAGTCGTTTCATCAGGACATTACATGTCTTCACAGTCTTAACTTGCACCGAACTGCATAAGTAGCCTGACGCTGAAGTTGGCACAGTCATGACCGAAACGAAACTAATACACCAGCTGCCAACCATTGAAGCTGACGCTGTACAGGCTGAACAAGAGATGCGTGATGCCGCAGCGACAGACAATGACAGCACCGACAGTGACGAAGACGAACTCTGGGAGGGCGCGGCCGTGCCGCATCTCATGGCGAACCAGACGGATGTGGACGCGTTCAAGGAGCAGATTCTCCAAGGACCCGACGCGCCCTCAACGTAGTCGATCCCACTACGACCAGCCTCACCAAACATACCACTGCGTCCAGTGGGCCGCGAACTGTCCACGGCGACATCACAAGACTCGCTGGGGGATGCATTCAATTCACAATCCACTGAATCGCCTCAAGGCTCCCCAGGCATCCCTTCTCCGAGCATTCCGTCTTCGGCCACCTCACCTGCCTCCAATGAGTCACCAACTGCATCCCCTGCAGGGCAACCAGCCATGCGTATCCCGAGCATAAGATCGACGCCAATTGATGAGCTCGGACAGAAGGAACCCTTGCTGGCGATGGCATTCCCGACTCTGTACCCCTACGGCACAGGAGACTATGTTGAAGCTCGCTTACGCACAGTCACCTTCAAAGAGTACATTCTGCGTGCTCTCAAGCTTTCGGATGGGCGGTTTGCCCAGCATCCAAAGTTCCGCTACGTTGTGTACAACATGTGGATTCGCACGCAGACACAGAAGACGAGCACGTTCTACCTCAAAAAGGATCGGCGTCAAGACATCACCATTGAGAAGCTGAAGGAGATGTTCAACCAGAATTCTGAAGAGGCACAGGCTCTCCTCAAGTCCATCACGCGATACGCCGGTAACATGTTGGGCACTCGCCCGTACTGGTTGGGAAAGCGGAATGAGCTTGCGGCGATGGTCCGTGGACTTGGATGTCCCTCGTTGTTCATGACTTTCTCCGCGGCCGACTTACACTGGGAGTCGCTGGCAAAGTTGATGCCCAACTACGAGGCTTGGGCGGCGGGGACGAATGAGCAGAAGATGAAGATCGCCGCCATTAATCTGAAAAATAACCCACATATCGCGGCTTACCATTTCATGAATAGGTTTCAGACTTTCCTGAAGGAAGTAATCACCAAAAAGTTCGATATTGTGGACTCCTGGTGGCGAGTTGAGTTCCAGGCACGCGGCAGTCCCCACGTTCACATGCTCGTCTGGCTAAACGACTGCCCAGTTCTGGAGGTCAAGGACGGCGACGCGGCCGCGGCTGCGCATGCGGAGACGGCATTCCTTGCTTTCTTCAAGGACAAAGTGACTTCGTGGAATCCCACTGTCGGCGTACCACCTGCTCCGGACACGAATCCGCTCATCCGTCATGGAGACTTCACGCTCCGCAATCTGTCAGCGATTCTGAACCGAGTACAGGTTCACATGTGCACAGACAGCTACTGCCTGAGGACGGCTAACGCCAGGCCAGAGCAAGTGAATGGCGATAACGCCAGGCCAGAGCAAGTGAATGGAGAAAAGGTATGCATGTTTCACCTCCCCAAGAATGCACACCTCAAAGCTAATTGGAGACAAGCGTTGCCGGTTTCACTACCCCAAGGATACGCACCCACAACCGATGATCGTCCTTACTTGGAACCCCGCCTACGGTGTCTATGACGGCCCGAGGAACGATCCGAGAATGAACCATTACAATCGTACGCTCAGTCTCGGATGGTTGGCCAATACGGATGTCTCGCCGTGTACCTCGGGTGCGGCAGTCGTAAACTATGTTGTCAAGTACGTGAGCAAGGCGGAGAAGAAGACAGATACGTTCAACGACGTTGCTGTCAGGATTCTCAATAGGACAAGAGAAGACAAGGGTATTGCTTGCTTTGTCAACAAGTTCATGAACGCCATGGTTGCGGAACGCGATATCAGTGCTCAAGAGGTCATGCACATACTCCTCGGTCTACCACTCTCCCACTCCACACGGTCCATCTACAGTGTGGATTGTCGAACGCCCGACCAGCACTGGAAGGGAGATATGATCACCAGAGGCGACGAGATTCGCGAGTGTGTGGGCATGTACGCCAAATACCTCAAGCGACCAATTGAGAAACCACAGCGGGAGGGACGACAGTCACAGCTGGGAATGGAGAACATGTCGTACTTTGAGTTCGTCCGGACCGTCGATTGGTCTGCTGCCAATCCGGACAACTGGCGCATCCGGCGTACAGCGTCGCCACGCATCCTCAACTACTTCCCCATGTATCACAACGCAGGTGATACTCAGGAAGACTACGCGAGGGTCAAGCTCATGTTGCATCACCCCCACCGACAGTTTGAGGATCTCAAGAAAGTCGATGAGGTTCCGTTCGACCGATCTGTCTTCTTGAAGCAAGTCGTGAGGCAAGCGGGTGACAGTCAAAAACCCTTTCGAGATGCCCTGGCTGCGCTGAGAGATGGCAATCCGACGCCAGAACACTTTAATCTTCTCTGTACAAGGATCCAGCACCACCTGCCGCCGTCAGATGTGATTGGCTTTAAAGATGCGCTGCGCATCTATCGGACCAACGCCCAGGTCAATGCCTACAACCGGGAACACCTGGAGAAGATCCAAAAGCCGATCATCAACATTGCCTGCGAAGGGACAGGTCTGCACAGCAACAAAGCCGCCAGTCGGGATGCCGGCAATCTTCAACAGCAGCTGAGCCTGTGCGTCAATCTTCAACAGCAGCTGAGCCTGTGCGTTGGAGCCAGGGTTATGTTGACGGAGAATCTCTGGACAGCCAAGGGGCTTGTGAACGGGGCAATTGGTACCGTCGTTGACTTTGCCTGGAAAGAAGGTACTGCTG